>VZQC01002485.1:157755-180680 GCA_009823505.1 Rhizomys pruinosus
AAAAAAAAAAAAAAAAAGCAGTTCTCCAAACCACTCACCAATTTAAAAAAGGCACTAGAATTGGGATCTCACTTGGAAAATCCTAGCATGTAAGCCCAGCACTTGTGAGGCTGAGGCAGGAGGATTGCCATGAGTTCAAGGCCAGCTTCAGCTGCATAATGAACTCAGCTGAATAAATGAAATAGAATAAACAAAGTACTTGCCTGGCAAGTATGAGGCCACAGGGTTCAATCCCCAGTACTGAAGAAGAAAAAAAGAAAATCCTAATTCATTCCACACACACACAGCTCCCCCCAACCCCCCCCCCATGCAATTATTTTATAATGTGTAATTCTTTTTGGTTGTTTGTTCTGATTTGTTTTTGAGACAGGGTCACCCTTTAGTCCCAGCTGGCCTGGAGCTCACTCTGCATATCAGGCTGGCCTTGAACTCACAGAGCTCCCCCTGCTTCTGCTTTCCCAGTGCTGGGATTAAAGGCCTCAAGCGGCCCAAGCTGATCTTGAACTCACTATGTAGCTGATGATTGTTACAAAGAAATTAAGCCTCCTTCTTTGGGTTCTTAGCTTCCTTAAAAAAAAGAATTTGGAAAACAGACTCAGAAGGAAACTCAAGGAAATTTTTATTAGAGTTTGAAAGAAAAACAACAGGACTCACAAGCTGTAAATCTCAGCATTTGCCAGGGGGGAGATGGAAAAAAGGAAGAGGGAAAGCCATCCTTTCAAGAAAGCAAGCAGGGGGCTGGAGATATGGCTTAGTGGTTAACAGTACCAGATGTTCCTGCAGAGGACCTGGGTTCAGATCCCAGCACCCACACAGCACCCATACAGTAGCTTACATCTCTCAGTATCCAGGGGATTCAACGCCCTCCTCTGATCACCGAGGGCATTACATACACAGATGCATTTACATGCAGGCAAAATACTCATACACAGAAAATAAATTTTAAAAATTACTAAAAAGAAGACAGCCAGGTTTGGTAATGGGGGGTCAGTAAGTGGCCACAAGGCAGACAAGAAACTGTATGGCAGAAGAGGGGCTTCAAGAAAAAGAGCGAGAAAGCCCAGAATGTCTGGGAAAGCATGCCCAGGCTTTGGCCAGTATCCAAAAGAAGGAAATAGAAAAAATTTTACTCAGAAAAGCAAGGACTCACTTGAAGAGCTTCCACTGTTTCTATACACTCTCAGCAGGCTTACCTCTGGTAATGCCCTTATGCATTTATTGAAGGGATTATTTATTTTCTGTCTCCTCCACTAGACAATAAGCTCCTGGAGGGCAAAGACCATGACTCTCACTGACTCTGCCTGGCGCATGGAAAATGTAAACAAGCATTTTTTGAAGGTTGTATCCAGAAATCAGATAGGCTCTCACAGCAGCAGCAAGATCCACCCATTGGTCCTTCACAGCATTTCTTCAGCCTTAGTAACAAGAGCTCTCCCAAGACTTCCTGGACTCCCTGCTCTATGTACTCATGATGGTACAATCAAGTGTGCCTAAACTGCTAGCTCTCAGAAATCACATGATTTATTCATGACAAAGTTCTTCCCTGTCAGAGTATCTGCAGATCTTCCAGATCCAGGTCAAGAGGCTCCTGCCTAGGCCCAGCAAAACGTACAGCCCCTTGGGGCCAGAATGTCAGACTGTGCTGAGGTGGAACCCCATAGGTCCCAAAGACTTCCCAACCTTAGGTACTATCAGTCCCAGTGCATGGACATGTGGGTCAAGGGCCAAGAGGGCTGAGAGATCTTTAGGGTGGGTCAGAACACATGGCTCTAAATGATTCAACATGGAAAACCCGAAACCTACCCGCCTTTAGTTACAGAGGGCAGCAGGGTGGGGCCAAGGGAGCAGGGCAATGCCAAGGCCTTTCATAAGCCTGAGGCAGGTAAACAATGATCAGGGCTGGCAACACAAAGTCCAGGGCCTGTGCTCTCACCAGATGCCTGACCCTCTTTTCCCTGTCCTGGCACATGCCCAGAGCTCTTCTCGCCAACTATACCCTGGGAAAGGCCCAGGACAGAAGTTAATTCAGCTCCATCTGCCTCTGCCATTCCTGGCTTAGGAGAGGGGAAGGGTACACTACACCTGTATCGGAAGGGCCACCTTCCCCTGAGTTACTCATTAGCCTGCCCTGCCCCAATTCCATCACCTCTGGCCCAGCCATATATATCTGGCTTCCAACTAGGAGTGACAGGTTCCCTGGACTTCTGGCAGGAAGAAAGTGGGGGTGGGGTTTCAGCCAGGCACTGTGCTAGATGCTAAATAACTGGAACATTTAGAAAATGGCAGGATAAAAGAATAGAGGTAGAACCACCGCGCAAAGGAATCCTCGGTGACCTTGATCACTGGGCTCTCACAAAAGCTACAGAGGTAAGAAGGTTCTGCGTAAGTCCATATAGAACTCTCACTAGGTCCACTGAAAAAGCAGAAACCTGAGAGCCAAGCTGGAGCTGCCTGGCCAGTGAGGGGGAAAGCACAATGAAGAACTGGGCCCTTGCAAACTGGCTGGACTGGTTTGAGAGGTAAAGGGAAGGGAGGGCCAGATAAGGTGCATTCTGCAGCTTGCAAAGCAGACCAGACCAGAGAGGTTCTCCACCAAAGGCAGAGCAGCCAAGCCAAGAGCCGGAGCTCTATCCAGCCTGGACACAAAGGCCAAGGCCATGGCTTTGAAGGAGGAGGCAGAACACAGGGAACGGATGTCCAAAGAACTTGGTAAAAGGCCAGTGAAGGACTGGAAGACTTTGTCTCCGTGTACCACCACTCCCTCTCAAGTTCCCAATGTTGCATTCCTGACCCCACACTTACCTTGGTCAACTCTCAGGCTCATAGTTCTCCCCTCAGTGGCACAAAGAGAAGCAGCCTTACCCCCCTCCTTCCCTCCCACTTAGGCAATGGCACACGGACCAACCTGGGAACCACAGGATGCCAGAATCCTCTTAGAGTCAGGCAAATCTCTGAATTAGCAGGCCCCGAAAGAAAGCCAGACCCATACACCCAAATATCCAGGATCAAACGTGTAGGCAGTTTGTCTACAAAAATAGCGGTTGCTAATTATTTCCCAATTACAGCAAGTGCCTTCAGACAGGGCATCAAAGGGGCCAAGCCAAGGTTGGTTCAGCTTCCATCTCTGCCTAAGGCAAGGGAATTTACTTCAGAAGTCTCTTCTGAGCCTCAGTATATACCACTCACCTGACCTGGGGATTTAGAGGTGTAATTCCCCTAGTCATTTGGTCTCCTGGGGAGACCTGCCTATTTCTTATACCACTAGAATCAGGGATGCTTGCTAGCACTTCAGACTGAAGAGGATTCTGGGAAACATCAAGAAGATCAGTTGCACGCCTAAACCTCACCGATAACCCCCTCAACTCTAGAACCAAAGAAAACAATGTGTGCTTGAAACAGGTTAGACATCAGCCCCAGGAAAGAAGACGCTATTTCTAGCTGGGCGTGGTGGCACATGCCCATAATCTCCCCCCTTTGGGAGTTGGAGGCAGAGGTTCAGGAATTCAAGGTCAGCCTCAGCTACGGAGCAAGTTCAGAACCAGCCTGGGCTACCTGCGACTCTGTCTCACACCCACCCCTGAAAATGTAGACATTTCAAAAAAAAAAAAAAAAAGAAAAAGTAGACATTTCTAATTATTTTATAGGCCTGGGAATCTCCGCATCTTCTTTTCTTCCTTAGAGAAAACATACTTCTCTCAAGAGGGAGAAGGAAAATTTCTCCAAGTCATGGATGCAAAACAAGACAGAAACTGATGAAAGGTCTAAATAATTTCAAACCTAGCAAAGATTGCTGGGGGGGGGGGGTGCTTGCCCCTCAGGGTCTTATTGGCAACTGCTTTTGCTTCTAGCCAAATGGTCAGCGAAAAATCCCGCACCTCAGAAGGGAGGTGTCAAGGCCGGGATGGACGGGAAGCCAGGAGGCACCTCAAAAACAACAACAACAAAAAAAAAACCAGGCCAGGAGTGGTGGCGCACACCTTTAATCCCGGCACTTGGGAGGTAGAGGCAGGATCTCTGTGAGTTCAAGGACAGCCTGGTCTACATGGAGAGTTCCAGTACAACTAGGGCTGCAGGGAGACCCTGTCTCAAAAAAAAATCAATAAATATATTAATTAATTTTAAAAATTAGAAAAAAAGAACAGCACCTTAACCTCAGGCAACACTCCCCTTTTCCCAAAAGGGACTAGCTCGCCGCTGCCCCCACCTCCACGCAGGTCTCCAAGAGAAATTCTGCCCCAAGGGCTCGTGCCTGACCTCCAGAGATCATAGCCCCGAAACGCTTGCATGCCCTGGGAATAGCCTTGCCCTACGGAGCCCCGTCCCTGGCACCTTCTCAGCCACCTGCTCCTGGCACCGTGCGGCTAGAGACAGCTCCTACTTCTGCCACCGGCTCTGACCTCCCCTCCTCTGTCACTCAGCACCTGTACCCAGGAGGAGGGCATCTGGTGCCTCCATCGCCGCCGGTCAGAGCTACTCCTGAGGTCCCGCCAGCCTCTCAGGTGGCCTCGCCCGCACCCAGCTCACTCACCCCGGCCCGGCTCCGCGCTCCGGGGCTCGCGCTCCGGCAGCGCAGCACGCGCAGCTCCGGCCCTGCCCCTCCGCCCTCTGCGCTCCCTCCTCTCCCCCTCCCACCAACCTGTTACTCCCCGGGAGCTCCGCCCCCATTTGCCGTCACCACCCTCCCCGCCTCGTCCCTCCTCCGGTTGGTCCGCTTCCCGCAAGGGGCGGAGCGGCCGCCGGGGACCCAGACCCGGGGTCGCCTGGCGGGTGGGCGGGAGGGGCAGCCGAGGTCACGTGGGCCGGCGAGGCGGGGGCGGGGCGCCGGGGGCGTCGGAGGCCATCTTGGGGCCCCCGCGGCTGGCGGCCGGTGGTCCTCAGGGTGGGGGTGGAGCGGGGCACCCGAGCATCCCCTGGACCTGAGGGCGAGCCTCCCGCGTGCGCTCCTCCGGGTCCCCAGCCCTTCCTGCCCTTCCTCTGCCACTTTCTGCAGAAAACCTCGGTTGTCCCCCGACGTCAGCGTGTCCTGCGGCTCCGCTAGCCTGCCTATTCGCAACCCAAATCAGAACCCCAGTCGCGGATTATCATTCCCAATCATCGTTTTTGCAGCCTCACACCTTTTTCTTTGTCATATTGATCACCTCACTTATATAATTTTGAAAATCATTTTCATCGTTTTGTCTCCCTATGATGAACCCCGCCAGGGCAAAAATCTTATTTTTTCTCTTGTTCTCTTCATTCCAAACGCCTAGAACAGGGGCCAGCACCTATTAGGCGCTTAATAAATAATTGTTGAAAGAATGAATTGGGACCCGAGGGTTGTAAATTCACATGCATCCAAATGACCTTCGTTCTAGGCAGAAGGGGATCAACTACAGACTGTAAATCCACCTCTCTTGAAAGCCTGTCAAGAAGTGGGGCTATTGGTCCCGGATCCCTGATAGAGAATCCCGGGTGCCTCTGCATGCAAACTCCAGGCACCCGGCTAATACCAGCGGCAGATGACTTTAAAGCTGGCTCCTAATGTTATAACACCGCTGGGATTAAAAGGAGATTGCCTTAGCTTACCTTGCTGGGCTCTGGATAGTTCTCTCCTTTATTTGTTCAATAAATATTTATTGTGATATATTTAGGTTTGAAGAGGAATCTTCAATGCAGCCCCTCAGCCCGGTGGTGTTTGCTAGAGCTGATTTCTTCCCCCTCCCCCATCCTTCTGAAGCTGGGTGTGGACCCTGGAGGGAAAAGTCCACCTACCTGTTCTTCAGCTGGGTTGCTAAGTCTCCACATTCCAAAGGAAGCTTTCTTTGAGGAATAGAGCCATCAGACCGGCCCAGACTCTAAGGAGGAACTCCAAGAAAATGTGCCGTGAGGGCGGGCATCAGAAAAGGTAGTGTCCCTCCTGGATCAGGTTACTTCCTGATCAAGGGTGGGATTGGAAAAAAAAGAGGGGCTGCATTGTTGAATTGGCGAGGTTACAGGAAAAAGTGAAGGGACATTAACTCTTCTTTTTTTTTTTTTGGCCTTTTTGAGACAGGGTCTTCTTTTAGTCCCAGCTGGCCTGAAGCTCACTATGTAGACCAGGCTGGACTTGAACTCACAGAGATCCGCCTGCCTCTGCCTCCTGAGTGCTGGGATTAAAGGCGTGGGGCGCCACAGGCGGCTGGCACATCAACTCTTCTAGGTAACCCGCTAAACTATTAGGATCTTTAGTGTACCTGTAGTAAACAGAAGTAAGAGCGTTATACAGCACTGCCAACGCCCAGGAAGCAACTGGGAGCCTTCGAGTCACCATGGACTATCATGGTCATCTGTTCCTCAAGAGAAGCACTCAATCTCAAGGGGACATTATCTTCAGACTCAGGTGACCTAAATGATAGTCTTTTTTTTTTTTTTTTTTCCCAGAGGTCACAAGAGAGGTGATAACCTCTAATCAAAGCTCTCCAGAGGCAGAAGCAATTGGATCTGTGAGTTCCAGGTCAGCATGATCTTCATAGGAAGTTCTAGGCAAGACAGTACTAATACTACATACTGAGAACCTGTCTAGAGAAAGAACGAACCAGTGGATAGTCAAAACACCACCAAACCCAATACAGGTGAAATGTCTGTTCTGGAAGAGAAGAGTTGGGAGAAATTGAGTCATACTTTAGGCACCAGATTGAGGACATGCCACAGAGAGGAGGGTAATTCTCTTTGAAAATTTTGTGAACAAATTTTGGAGTTATTGAAATTATCTGCAAACCTGAAAAAAGAATATGATAGAGGCCACTTGAATGACACAAATGATTGGCTTTATGGGAAAGTTTCCTTATGACCTTAAGTAAGTGATAGCTAATCTGAATCTTTAGAAATTAAAAAGGTTAAGACTATCAGTTATGTCTACAGTTCATCACCAGAAGAAAAGAACTCAATTATTGGGGATATAGCTCAGTGGAAGAGTGCCTATCATGTCTAATGCTCTAGGTTTGATCCCCGGTGTGGGAGCAGTGGGCAGAAAGCAGGTACCTAGAAGACAAATAGGGGAAAGGGGAAAGGAAAGAGAGCAAGGAAAAGTACAAAGGCCTGGAACAGAAAAATCTGTTTACTGAAGGAACTAGAAAGAAAGAGAGTTTAGGGGTTGGAGAGATGGCCTAGTGGTTAAGAGCGCTGACTGCTCTTGCAGAGGACCGGGATTCGATCCCCAGCACCCACATGGCGGCTAAGAACTGTCTTTAACTCCAGTTCCGGGGGAATCCAACACCCTCTTCTGATCTCCACAGCACTGCACAATAAAGGATGCACCTACTTACATGCAGACAGTATACTCATACACATAAAATAATAAACAAATAAATAATTTTTTTTAAAAAAAGAGTGTATCCGGGCGTGGTGGCACACTCCTTTAATCCTAGCACTCGGGAGGCAGAGACAGGCTGATCTTTGTGAGTTCAAGGCCAGCCTGGTCTACAGAGTGAGTTCCAGAATAGCTGGGGCTACAGGGAGACCCTGCCTCAAAAAGACCAAAAAAAGAGAGTTTATATGTTGAGCAAAAGAACGGAATAGAAGCCAGGAGTGGCAGCACACACCTTTAATCCCAGCACTTGGGAGGCAGAGGCAGGCAGGTAGATCTCTGTGAGTTCAAGGCCAGCCTGGTCTACATAGTGAATTCCAGGACAGCTGGGGCTACAGGGAGACCCTATCTCAAAAAGAAAAGAACAAAACAAAACATGAGAATAGTGGAAAATAAAATGTAAGGTTCGAGCCAGGTGTGGTGGTGCACTCCTTTAATCCCACCACTTAGGAGGCAGAGGCAGGCAGATATCTGTGAGTTCAAGGACAGTCTGGTCTTCATAGCAAGTGCCAGGCCACCAGCTGGGACTAAAGGAAACCCTGTCTCAAAACAAACAAACAAGTAAGGTATGAAGTACCAGGACAGTGTGTACACTTTATAGATAGTCCAGGTTGACCCTAACCTTACAATCCTACCTCAGCCTCAGAGTTCTGGGATTATAGAAGTATACCAGCACACCCACATATTGAAGGTTTGTGAGCACGAAAGTAGCCTGTCAGAGGCTAATCTAGTTCCTTATAGCAAATACAATGGCAAAGCTTGATGGAGGTCACAAGCCCTACACGTTAGAGCCGAGGCAAAGGGGAGGACGGGGACCTCTAACCATGAGGCATTCTCAACGTGTTACTCATTGTTTAACTCTAGAGTTTTGCTTACAAATACTTTGTACTGTATTGTGATCGTTAATTATTTAAATTTTGGAGACAGAGCCTCTTTATACAGCCTAGGTAAACCTCAAACTCAGTAGCCCAGGCAGGCCTTGAGTTAATGACAGTCCTGCTGCCTCTGCCTCCTGAGTGCTGGGATTACAGGTCTGAACCACCAGGTGAGGCTAAATACACTGTTCTTTAACAATAATAATAACAACCTATAATTATACTAACACTTGGGGTTTTTTCCTGGTTGAGTTAAATTTCTATTCTGGGTATGGCTAGGAAAGATAATAAAAAATGGTAGAGATAGTCGGGTGAGGTGGTGCACGCTTTTAATCCTAGCACTTGGGAGGCAGAGGCAGGTAGATCTTTGTGAGTTCAAGGCCAGCCTGGTCTACAGAGTGAGTTCTAGACAGCTATGGCTACAGGGAAACCCTGTCTCAAAAAGACAAAAAAAAAAAAAAAAAAATGGTAGAGATGAGCAGGAGACAGGTGGTTTACACTTGTAATCCTACTAGGTATGTGGCTGAGGCAAGAGAATTGCCACAAGTTCAAGGCTAACCTGGGCTACATAGTGAGTTCTGGGTTACTCTGGTCTATAGAATGAGAATGACTCTGTCTCAAAATGAAGGAAGAAAGGAGATAGAGAGGAAAATGAGAGGAGAGGAAGGAAGGGTAGGTTACAAAAACCCTTTATGTACCCTCCAACCTTGGGGGTCCGGAATCTCCAAGAGTCCCCCAAAGTATTTCGTTTTTCTGACCCACGTTCTCCATGCTTTTCTCAGTTTTACCTGGAAGCAGAGCCGTGATTTCTGAGAGCATGGGGCAGAGCACTGATTCAGGAGTCAGGAGACCTAGACTCTGATTGCACTTCTGGGAAAGCTGAAATTCTAACCCAGTCTTCTAGCTTCTCTGGGATTCAGTTTCCTCTGAATTAAGGTGACCCCAAGTTTCATAGTTCTACTTTTTGGGTTTTGGGGTGGGGGTGTTGTTTTGGTTCAGAGGCAGGATCTCTGGAGGGCTGGAGTCACAGTTTTGTGCCACCATAGTCACGTCTTCCGGTGGAGTGCTAAGGGGGGATTGTCCTCCCCACCTCTTCCTTGAGCTGGCAACATGAGTAACTGCAACCATGTCTAGATCTAACATAACAAGATAACTGTTTGGAACAATGAATTACAAGGAACTTTTTCCAGCCTAAGCCCTATGAAGAGAAAGACCCATCTGGAAGCTCCTTGCTTGCCCCGTATCCTCCAATCCCTCTGAGTCCCAGCAGCTATAGATCTTGAATGCTCTGGACAGCTAAATTCCAGTGTCTTCCAAGTTTCCAGTAGAAATAGCAAACAGAGGGTTTTTTTGTTTTTGTTTTTGTTTTGTTTTGGTATTTTTGAGACAGGGTCTCCCTGTCTCCCTATCTCCCTGTAGCCCCAGCTGGCCTGGAACTCTCTCTCTGTAGACCAGGCTGACCTTGAACTCACAGAGATCTGCCTGCCTCTGCCTCCCAAGTGCTGGGATTAAAGGCATGCACCACCACGCCAGGCTGAAAACAGTGTCATTTAAACAAACAAAAACATAACAAGAAAGCCACACATCTCCAATTCCAGTTAAATGAAAAGGAACAGGCTCCTTCTGCATAAGTTTTTTTAGCTATTATAGGGGCTGGAGAGATGGCCTAGCGGTTAAGAGCGCCGACCACTCTTGCAGAGGACCCAGGTTCGATCCCCAGCACCCACATGGCAGCTGAGAACCGTCTGTAACTCCAATTCCAGGAGAACTCCAGTTCCAGGGGAATCCGACACCCTCTTCTGACCTCCGCGGCATTGCACGACACGGGTGCACAGACCTGCACGCAGACAGTACATTCATACACGTAAATAAAAAAAAAAAAAAAACCATTCTGAGTAGAGAGCCAGCCCTTCTCCACACACCCACCTTCCATCGCTTTCCTTCTCTTGGCAGCTTAAATGGTACACACACACAGACCCCCTAAGGCCCAAGATTCCTTCAGCTCTCACAGCTCTCACTGTGGCAGACTTTTAGAAAGAAACTACCGATTGCTTGATTGGCCTCAATCTGTATCTGAATCTTTTTTGAAAGTTTATGTCTCATAGTACGAGGTGACATACAGAAATAACACTGGACTGGGCTGAGGAGCTGGCCGAGTCAAGCACTGGCTTTGCAAGTATGAGGACTTGGGCTTAATCCCCAGAACCCAGGTAAACAGCTGGATGCAGTGGCACAGATGTGTGATCCCAGCGATGGAGAGATGGGAGGCAAAGACAGGCAGATCCCTAGAGCTCCCTGGGCAGTTACCCCAGCTTGATGAAGTTCCAGACCAATGACAGACCCTGTCTCAAACAAAAGTGGAAGATTTCCTAAAGAGCGATACCCAAGGTTGTTCTGGATTCAGAGACAAAACACCTGTTGTAATAACCCTGACTTCCTTTTAAGAACTAACCTGGCATTCTGCCATTGAGCAGCCAGAGAGCAGTCAGCCTGCAGCATCACTACATTTGGGACCTACTACAGTATCAGAACTAAGGTTGACCTTCCGAGACAGCCTCTAGCGAGTGACCAAAGTGTGAGTGTTGGGAACCTGGAAGTTCCTGCTCACTGCTGGACTCCTCCAAAGGGTTCTCTTCCTCAGGAGCTTTCCACTGTCACTGTCGGGAGCTGCCCTACTGCTTGAGGCTCACCTTGCCCAACTTTGCTTCCCACCTCTATTCCTTTCAAAGGTATCAGGTCCTTAACTACCCAAAGGCTTCTCTGTTCATACTTCCATCCTGTCCTTCACACCCATTATTGTCCAATACAGATTTAAAAATCCAGGGGCTGGAGAGATAGCCTACTGGTTAAGAGCGCCGACTACTCTTGCAGAGGACCCGGGTTCGATCCCCAGCACCCACATGGTGGCTGAAAACCATCTTTAACTCCAGTTCCAGGGGAATCGGACACCCTCTTCTGACCTCTGCAGCATTGCATGACACGGGTGCACCAACCTACACGCAGACAATACATTCATACACATATGAAATTAAAAAAAAAAAAATCCAAACTCCTCCTGAATGGTATGAGGTTCAGGTGGTCTCTGGGAAGAGACTGGCCCACATGCTAATGATGTCCCTGAAGTGATGTCGGAGAAGGTCCCATCCTGTGCCAATTCAGGCCTATGGGCTAGGCAGAGAGATAGCAGTGAACACAGTGACAGTGGTATTGGCTGTCTGTTATTAAGTTGCTTTGAACCCTGCCAGGAGATAATGAAAAGCTGAGAGCAGTTAACAAACATTAAAGATTAACTGTGAGGGCAGGAAGGCCTCATTGAGGTCTTACAAAGAAGCCCTTATCTACGGCAGTGGGAGAGTAAAAAAAATCTGAAGACCAAGCTCCTGACTCAGTAGAGTTCCCAGAGGCCTATCTGCAGTCAAGGTCAGGGCCCTGGCTGAGAAAACCTGGAAGCCTGATGCATGGGCAGAAGAAATCTAGGGGGCACAAAAAGATCTTCAGTCTTTTCTTTTTTTGGTGTTTTTGAGAAGGGTCTCCCTGTAACCCCAGATGGCCTGGAATTAGCCCTGTAGACCAGGCTGGACTTGAACTCACAGAGATCCACCTGCCTCTGCCTCCCGAGTGCTGGGATTAAAGGCATACACCACCACACCCGGCCGCCATGTGGGTGCTGGGAATTGAACCCAGTCCTTTGCAAGAGCAGTCGGTGCTCTTAACTGCTGAGCCATCTCTCCAGCTCTGAATCTTCAGTCTTAAGAGGGAGCCCACCCTGCCTGTTAAGAGCTAGTACTCCCTCCATGGGGGAAGACATCACAGAGGCCTCTCTTCTCGGGATCTCCTACCCACCAGGATCCTAATTGAGGTTAAGCTATACAGCATGGTCAATGAGAAGACTATGGGAAGAAAAGGCCTACACCTCAAAATATCTGCAAGAAATAGCAGTACATAGTAACAAGAGTCAAGAATTGGGGAGTAGCCAGGGAATTGTGGGGGACAGTGCTATGCAAGTCAGCTCTCTATTACTAAGCCCCTCCCTAATTTTGGATTTTTGTGGTGCTTAAATTAGGGAATTAAATACAAAAGTTGATAAGGGATAATTTATTGATGTGGTAGTCTTATTTATTTATTTATTTTTAAATGTATGAGTGTTTTGTCTGCATGCGTGTAAGTGCACCACATGCATGCAGTGTTTGAAAAGACCAGAAGAGGGTATCAAGACCTCTGGAACTGGAGTCATAGGTAGTTGTCAGACACTGAAGCAGAGTGCTATGTAAGACCAGCAAGCCATCTCTCTGGCCCCAAAGTCACTTTCTTTTGTTGTTGTGGGGGTTTTGTTTTTTGTTTCTGTTTTGATGTTTGTATGTGTGTGTGTGTGTGTGTGTGTGTGTGTGTGTGTATGTGTGTGTGTTTTGTTGGAGCTTTGTTTGTTTGTTTGTTTGTAGGTTTTTGTTATTTTTTGTTTTGAGACATTGTCTCACTTATAGCCCCAGCCGGCCTGGAACTTGCTATGTAGGGCAGGCTGGCCTCAAACATACATCCATCTGCCTGCCTCTATCTCTCATGAGTGCTGGGATTAAAGACTTGCACTGCCATATCCAGCTGTGTTTTTTGTATTTTGTTTTCTGGGTTTCTTTTGACACAAGGGTTTCCTGTCATCCAGGCTGGCCTCTAATTCACTATGGAGCTGAGGGTGGCCCTGAAACCCGATCCTCCTACCTCTACCTCCCACGTACTGAAATTGACAGACATGCGCCATGACATCTGCTTTGGGGGTCACTTTTTTAGAAAGAATTGAACTTCCTAGTTATGAGATGCCCCAGTGACTCCTATAAGCGGACTAAGTGACAACCCTTACTGAGTGAAAGTCAGATACCTGAATTACCTTAGTAACTGCGGAAAGAAGAGATTAAATGCCTTGTTGAAATATGCAAGCCAGGGGCTGGAGAGATGGCCTAGCGGTTAAGACCACCGACTGCTCTTGCAGAGGACCCGGGTTCGATCCCCAGCACTCACATGGCGGCTGAGAACCGTCATGGTTAACTCCAGCTCCAGGGGAATCCGACACCCTCTTCTGACCTCCGAGACATTGCACGACACGGGTGCACAAACCTGCATGCAGACAGTACATTCATACACATATGAAAATAAATAAAAAAAATTAAAAAAGAAAAAGAAAAAAAAGAGCACCTACCACTCTTGCAGAGGACCTGGGTTTAATTCCCAGCACCCACATGGCAGCTAAGAACTGTCTTTTACTCCAGTTCCAGGGGAATCCAACACCCTCTTCTGACCTCCGAGACATTGCACAACACGGGTGCACCAACCTACATGCAGACATTACACTCATACACATAAAAAAAATAAAAAAAAAAAGAAATATGCAAGCCTGAGTCCATGCTAAGAGGCCAGAAACCCCACAAAGAATATTCCAAAGAAGGCTGTAAGAACTGTGATTACTGGCACGGGAATATCTGGTGGTAGAAGTAGCAGCATCAAGAAGAAGCTGCCAATGACTTCCAAGGCAGAACTGAGAGGAGGACACACTGGCACGAGTTTGGCCCCTTTGTGCCAACAGGGATGGAATGGTGTGGGTCCTGATGCCAGAGGAGTTGGTCAAAGTCGCAGTGTTTAACTGCTGGAAGCCTGGAGGTGGGGGTCACAATGACCATCATGACTATTAAGACCAGAGTGACAGCCAAGTGAGCATGACCCTAAGAGTGGAATACATGGTTAATAGAACATGGAATACAGATGGGGAACCAAACAGTTATTGTTGAATATATGTAATTAAAAGAAATCTGGCCAGGAGCAGTGGCACATACCTTTAATCCCAGCACTTAGGAGGCAGAGGCAGGCAGATCTCTATGAGTTTGAGGCTAGCCTGGTCTACAGAGCAAGTTCTAGGACATCTGGGGCTACAGATATCTAAAAAAAAAAAAAAGGAAGAAAGAAAGAAGAGAGAAATCTGTGGCTGGGGAGAGGGCTCAGTTGGTAAAGTTCTTGCCATGCAAACCTGTGGACCTGAGTTTGGATTCCCAGCACCCAGGAAAAAGCTGGACACAATGGAGCAGTGGTGGCGAGCATAGCTGCCCACCCAAACCCAGGCAAAGCAGCAGGTGCCTGTCATCCAGAGCTGGGAGGCTGAAGGAGGATCCCTGGGAAGGAAGAAAGGAAGAAAGGAAGGAGAGAGAGAGAAAGAAAAAGAAAGAGGGGGGATTAAGGAGGAAGGGGTTAGGAATGCAGTTCAATTGGGAGAGTGCTTGGCTAGCATGCCCAAAGCTCTGGGTTCAATCCCCAGCATTCTATAAACAGGATGTGTCCGCCTTTAATCCTAGCACTTGGGAGGCAGAGGCAGGCGGATCTTTGTGAGTTCAAGGCCAGCCTGGTCTACAGAGTGAGTTCCAGGACAGCTGGGGCTACAGGGAGACCCTGTCTCGAAAAGACCAAAAAAAAAAAAAACCAGGATGTGTCAACACACACCTGAAAAACCAGCACACGGGACTTGGGAGTTGGGTAGACACAGTGGGATCAGTTCATAGCTATCTTTTTTTTTTTAAGCTATCTTTTTTTTAAATTTTATTTATTTTTGCATGTGTATGAATGTACTGTCTGCATGTAGGTTTGGAGGTCAGAAGATGGTGTTGGATTCCCCTGGAACTGGAGTTAAAGACGGTTCTTAGCCACCATGTGGGTGCTAGGGATCAAACCCGGGTCCTCTGCAAGAGCAGTCGGCGCTCTTAACCACCCCCTTTTTTTTCTTTCTTTTTGAGACAGGGTCTCCCTGTAGTCCCAGCTGGCCTGGAGCTCACTATATAGACCAGGCTGGCCTTGAACTCACAGAGATCCTCCTGCCTCTGCCTCCCGAGTGCTGGGATTAAAGGCATGCACCACCACACCCGGCTCATGGCTATCTTTGGGTACATAGTAATTTTGAACCATACTGGGGCTGGTTCATTACACTTTGCCAGGAAGAAAAAGAGAAGAAAACAAATAGATGAGCAAGAAGTTAATGGGGAATCCCAGGAGTTGTTTGTTGGTTTGTTTGGTTTGTTTGGTTTTTAATCTACTCTGCTGGGAGCAGTGATGCCTGCTTTTTATCCCAGCACTTGGGAAGCAGAGGCAGGTGGATCTCTGAGTTTGAGGTCACCCTGGTCTACATAGTGAGTTCTAGTCCAGCTTGGGCTATAGGGAGATCCTGTGTCAAAATACAAAACAAAAAACCCAAACCATACTCCTTTGTCTAGTTTCCTAACCTGAGTCAATTTTCAGACCCCAAACTCATTGGTTGTAGAGGCGGACTGGTCCAAAAGCCTGGCAGTACTAATAGGTACGAAGAGAGTCTTAGCCAAAGTCCAGTTTACAGTGGATCCACCCAGTCTAGTCAGAACAATCTGACTGTTAGGACATCCTGTGGATGGAATCATACTCATGAGTCAAGATGAGCAAGAGCAGCGAGCCCTGTAAAATTTATGACCTCAGAGCATAGAAGTAATTGGGACCTGCCACACAAGGTCAAGTTTTTAAGAATCCAGTCCTTAGGCCCAGCATGGTGGCCCGTGCCTTTAATCCCAGCACTCAGGAGGCAAAGGCAGGGGAATCTGTGAGATTAAGGCCAGCCTAGCCTACATAGCAAGTCCCTGGCCAGCTGGGGCTACAGGGAGACCCTGTCTCAAAAAGACAAAGAACGAGAAGGAGGAGGAGGAGGAGAGGGGGAGGAGGAGGAGGAAGAAAAAGGAAGAAGAGGAGGAGGAAGAAGAGGAGGAGGAGGAGGAGGAAGAGAGGGGAGGAGGAGGAAGAGGAGAGGGGAGGAGGAGGAAGAGGAGAGGGGAGGAGGAGGAAGAGGAGAGGGGAGGAGGAGGAAGAGGAGAGGGGAGGAGGAGGGATCATTCAGTGTTTATAGGGCATGCCTGGACATCTGCTCCAAAGTTGTCCTTTGACTTCCACATGTGTGCCATGGCATGCTCAACTACCCATACACACACATACACACACATCAATAATAATAAATATAGTTTTTCTAAATAAAAATTTTCCATAAAGAATACTATTCTGAGGGGGCCTGGAGCAGGACAGTAACCCCACTTTCATCACTTCTACTAGGGGACTTGTGCTTCCTACTCCTGGGGTGTTGGCCTTAACAGGGTTAGATGTTCTGATCCCCAAAGGGCCTAACTCTTTCTGGCAAGTGTCACCCTGAAATGCCTAGTCTGGCTGCCACTTGAACTCCTCGTATATAGAGATCACCAGGTAAGAAGAAAAACTATGATGTCGAGAGTAAAAGACCTAATGGTGGTGGTGGTGCTCACCTTTAATCTCAGCACTTCAGAGGAGGAGGCAGGCAAATCTCTATGAGATCTGCCTGGTCTACATAGTGAATTTCAGGTGAGCTGGGGCTACAGGGAGACCCTGTCTCAAAAAAAAGAAAAAGAAGGTCTAGAGAGATTGCTCAGTGGTTAAGAGCACTTCACTTCCAGAGGACCTGGGTTCAGTTCCCAGTACCCAACCAGTAGCTAACACCCGTCTTTAACTGCAGTTCCAGGGGATCCTATGCCTATGTCTTGTTCTGGCCTCAGACACCAGGTACACACATGATACACTTACATACATAAAAGCAAACCCTGATCAGGAAAAAGGTAGGGCTGCAGTTAGAGAGAGAGGAATGTGTGGGTGACTCGCTCTGGCGCCTCCTGGGACTTTTTTTTATACCTAACTGTGACCATGAAGGGCAGCAAGAACAGCAAGTCCAGCATGAGACCTGGACTTCAGACACTTCCGGATAAACCACCAGCAGAGGCAATGGCTAGGATGAGGGGAATTCAGACAAAAAGTAAGTGAGGGAGCCGGGCATGATGTCACAGTCCTATAATCCCAACATTTAGGAAACTGAGGCAGGAGGATTACCATAAGTTTAAGGCCAACCTGTTAAGACTCTTCACACACACACACATACACACACAGACACACACACAGACACACAGGACACATGCACACGCACACACACACACACATACACACATACACACGCACACACACGCACATGCATACACACACATACACACACACACGAAGGGGGGGAAATGAGTACCATTTTTGGTCCACTAATTTCCTTTATCTCTCACTTAGGCCATTTCCCAGGAAGACAGGCCCACTGCTACCCTTATCAAATGTGTAAGGAGTAGCCACAGACATGCTCCACTTGGAATACCTTCAAGAACATACTTTTGGGGCCAACAAAATGGAATAGTAGGTAAAACCTGACAACCTGAGTTTGATTTCAGGAATCACATTGTTGAAAGAGAGGATAGCCAGGCATGTTGGCACATACCTTTAATCACAGCACTCGGGAGACAGAGGCAGGCGGATCTCTGTGAGTTCAAGACCAGCCTGGTCTACAGAGTGAGTTCCAGGCCAGGCCAGCTAATGCTATAGGGAGATCCCATCTCAGAAAAAAAAAAAAAAAAGAAAGAAAGAAAAAGAGAGAATAGACTCCTACAAGTTATCGCTGACATCCACTCACACATGATAAACACATGCCTGAATACAGACACACACTAAATAAATGTTTTAATTTTTTTTTTTTTTTTGGTCTTTTTGAGACGGGGTCTCCCTGTAACTCGGGCTGTCCTGGAACTCACTATGTAGACCAGGATAGCCTTGAACTCACAGAGATCCGCCTGCCTCTGCCCACCAAGTGCTAGGATTAAAGGCATGCACAACCACACCCGTTAATTTTTTTTTTATGTGTATGAATATACTGTCTGCATGTAAGTTGGTGCATCTGTGTTGTGCAGTGCTACGTAGGTCAGAAGAGGGCATCCAATTCCCCGGGAACTGGAGTTAAAGACGGTTCTTAGCTGCCATGTGGGTGCTAGGAATCGAACCCGGGTCCTCTGCAAGAGCAGTCGGTGCTCTTAACCGCTGAGCTATCTCTCCAGCCCCCAATTTAATTTTTTTTTTTAAGGAGAGAGAAAGCCAGGCGTGGTGGTGCATGCCTGTAATCCCAGCACTCGGGAGGCCGAGGCAGGCAGATCTTTGTGAGTTCAAGGCCAGCCTGGTCTACATAGAGAGCTCCAGTTCAGCTGGGTCTTAAAGGGAGACTCTGTCTCAGAGAGAGAGAGAGAGAGAGAGAGAGAGAGAGAGAGAGAGAGAATACTTTTGAGGTGGGTATGGTGGGACACTCCTGTAATCTCAGCACTCTAGTAGTTTAGACAGGAGAACTGTGAGTTCAAGGCCCTCTTGGACTACATAATGAGCCTCTGTGGAAAAGAGGAAAGAAAGAAAGAAAGGAAGGAAGAGATGGAGGGAAAGAGGGAAGAAAGGAAGGAAAAGAAGAAAAGAAGAAAACTTTTGTTCAGCTGCGAGGAGCGCAGCTCTGCCAGCCTTACTGTTATGTTCAAGTCAAGGCCACACTCCCCCCACCCCAGATGACGACTGGACATGGTGAACATACCCAGGCCTGGTCACTTCTGAGGAACATGAGACTACTCTGGCAACTTTGCCCCCATCTCCCCATGGGTTTGACTGAGACATTGTTAGATCTGCAACGTGACTGGAGGCTCTCCGCCCAGTTCTGCTGCTTCTGCTGTTAGCTTTCATTCCGTTACTTCGCTAAACCTCTTCCTAAATTTGTTCTGATGCCTCAGTGAAAAAATAATTTGAAAGAGGAAAAAAAAGAGAGAAAACTCCATATATATACATATGCATATATGTGCATACATATATGTATGCACATATATGCATACATGTGCATATATATGCACATATATGCATACATGTGCATACACAATGCAATTGTAAATCTGTATTTGTACACATACACACATATACACAGTTTTAGGGGCAGGGTTTAGTTCAGTGGTCAAGCACTTGCCTACCATGTGCAAGGTCCTGAATTCAGTCCCCAGCATTGGGGAAAGATATTTATATAGATGAGACCTAAAAGAAGACGGGAATGATAACAACAAAGCTGGTAGAGTTATAGAATTGTAAATGAAATTTTTACATGTCATTATTATTTGCATTAGATAAACATAAAAACAAGGGTACTATGTTATGAATGTACTATCTTCTGCCTTTGCTATTGTTTTGAGACAGGGCCTCTTTATGAAGCCCAGGCTGCCAGTGCCTCCACAATTCAGGGATTTTAGGCATGCCACACCATACAAAGTTACTTCTGCATCCTGGCAGATATGCCCATATGAGGCCCTGGGTCATTCTTGGCATCAAAAAAATAAATGAAATAAAGGTGGGACTGGAGAGATGGCTCAGTAGTTAAGAGCACTGACTGGTCTTGCAGAGGACCCAGGTTTGATTCCCAGCACCCAATGGCAACTGACAACTGCCAGTTCCAGGAGATCCAACGCCTTCTTCTGACCGCAGGCATTGTGCCACATTAGTGCACCTACTGACATGCAGGCAATACAGTCATAAACATAAAATAATAAATAAAATATTTAACTGAAACAAAGAATATGGACACACTCTGCTGTTGTACAACACTAAGAGTTATAATAAAGTATTGCTATCAAAATTGGCTGAGGGGCTAGACAGATGGCTTAGCAGATAAAGAGTATTGTTCTTGCAGAGGACTAGAGTTTGTTTCCCAAGTCAGCAGCAAATAACCATCTGTAACCCCAGCTGCAGGGGATCTGATGCTGTCTCTGGTCTCTTCAGACACCTGCACACATGTGACATACACTCACATAGACTTACATGTAAAGAAAACTTAAAAATAAAGCTTTTTATGGGCATGGTGATGCACGCCTTTAATCCTAGCACTTGGGAGGCAGAGGCAGGCGGATCTTTGTGAGTTCAAGGACAGCCTGGTCTACAAAGTGAGTTCCAGGACAGCTGGGGCTACAAGGAGACCCTGTCTTGAAAAGACCCCCCCCAAAAAAAATAAATAAATAAAGCTTTTTAGCTGGGTGTGGTGGCACAAGCCTTTAATCTCAGCACATGGGAGGCAGGGGGATGTAGATCTCTGCGAGACTGAGGCCAGCCTGGTCTACATAGCTGCAGGCTAGCTGGGGCTACAGGGACACTCTGTTTCAAAAACAAAACAAAACAAAAACCAAAAAAAATATTTTTAAAAATACTTTAGGGGCTGGCGAGATGGCTCAGCGGTTATGAGCACCGACTGCTCTTGCATAGGACCCAGGTTCAATTCCCAGCACCCATATGGTGGCTAAGAACCATCTTTAACTCCAGCTCCAGGGGAATTTGATGCCCTCTTCTGACCTCTGTAGCATTGCACAACATGGGTGCACCAACCTACATGCAGACAGTACACTCATAGACATAAAAAATAATAAATAAAAAAATCTAAAAATACTTTATTATTTTTTAATATTAAATTCATTTTTTAAATTTTATGTGTATAAATGTTTTGCCTGCACGTGTGTAAGTGCAACATATACATGCAATGCCCTGCAGAAGCCAGAAGAAGGTTTCAGATGCCCTGGAACTTGAGTTACAGATGGTTTTTAGCTGCCATGTAGGTGCTGGGAATGTTCTTCCTCTGGAAGAACAACTGTTTTTAACCAATGAGCCATCTCTCCAGCTCCTTATTATTTTTATTTTGTGTGTATGAGTGTATTGCCTGCATGCAATACCCAAGGAGGTCAAAAGAGGGCATTGGATCCTCTGAAACTGGAGTTATGGACAGTTGTTGGTCAACCTGTAGATGCTGGGATCTGAATCTAGGTCCTCTGCAGGAGCATCCAGTGTTTTCAACCATTGAGCCATCTCTCCAGTACCCCAAAATAAATCTTTAAAATACTGACTGAAAAGGCTTGGTAGCACATGGTTTTAATCTTAGCATTTGGGAGACAGAGTCAGATCTCTGGGAAATGGAGGCCAACTTGGTCTACATAGCAAGTTCCAGGCCAGCTGTGGATTACAGGGAAACTCTGTCTCAAAAAAATAATAAAATAGGGGCTGGAGAGATGGCTCAGTGGTTAAGAGCACCAACTGCTCTTGCAGAGGACCCCGGTTTGATTCCCAGCACCCACATGGCGGCTAAGAACCAACTTTGACTCCAGTTCCAGGAGAATCCAATGGCCTCTTCTGACCTCCCATGGCATTGCACAACACGGGTGCACCAACCTACATGCAGACAGTACACTCATACACATAAATAATAAAATATTAAAAAAAAATAATAAAATAGTCGGGTGTGGTGGTACACACCTTTAATCCCAGCACTTGAGAGGCAGAGGCAGGTAGATCTCTGTGAGTTCAAGGCCAACCTGGTCTCCATAGCAAGTTCCAGGCCTGCTGGGACTAAGGGAGACCCTGTCTCAAAAAGACCAAAAATAATAATAATTTAAAAATAATAAATTAAATTAAATTTTAAAAAATTGGGGGCTATAGAGATGGCTCAGCAGTTGAGAGAATCTATTGCTCTTCCAAAGGACCTGAATTCTAGTCCCAGCATTTGCACCAAGTGGCTAACAACTACTTGTTATTCCACTCCAGAGGGTACAATACTTCTGGTCTCTGTGGGTTCCAGAACTGGTACACATTCATGATTAAGAATAAAATAAGTCTTGGGCTGGAGAGATGGCCTAGCAGTTAAGAGCACCGACTGCTCTTGCAAAGGACCTGGGTTTGATCCCCAGCACCCACATGGTGGCTGAGAACCGTCTTTAACTCCAATTCCAGGGGAATCTGACACCCTCTTCTGACCTCTGTGGCATTGCATGACATGGGTGCACAGACCTACATGCAGACAGTACATTCATACACACACACAAAAATAAAATTAATTAATTAATTAATTAAAATAAGTCTTCAGCCGGGCGTGGTGGCGCACGCCTTTAATCCTAGCACTTGGGAGGCAGAGGTAGGTGGATCTTTGTGAGTTCAAAGCCAGCCTGGTCTACATAGCAAGCTCCAGGTCAGCTGGGACTAAAGGGAGACCCTGTCTCAAAAGACCAAAAATAGGGGCTGGAGAGATGGCCTAGCGGTTAAGAGCGCTGACCGCTCTTGCAGAGGACCCGGGTTCGATCCCCAGCACCCACATGGCGGCTGAGAACCGTCTATAACTCCAATTCCAGGAGAACTCCAGTTCCAGGGGAATCCGAGACCCTCTTCTGACCTCCGCGGCATTGCACGACACGGGTGCGCAGACCTACACTCAAACAGTACATTCATACACATAAATAAATAAAATTAAATTTAAAAAAAAGACCAAAAATAATAAAATAAAATAAGTCTTAAAAAATATTGGCTGAGGTCCTATATATAATGAAGTTAGTCATTAAGCAAATGTTTATTAAGCACCTATGTATCAAGTATCATTTGTTTTAGTGTTCTATAGCTGCTACAACAGAATTGGGGGCTTAAAACAACACAAATTTATTATCATACAATTTTGGAGGCCAGAATTTCTAAACTCCAACTGTGAGCAAGGCTCTATTCCTTCTGGAGCTCTGGTCTAGGAGAGGGTGGATCTGTGCACTTGCTTTTCTGCATTCCTTGGCTCTCAGCCCTTTTAAACATTTTAAAGCCAGCAAGGTGGCATTGTTAAATGAAATAGGAGGCCCCTAGCCTCAGGCTTTCTCCATGTTTCAGGTTCCTACATAGTAACAAACTGCAACCTGGGCTGGAGAGATGGCTCAGTGGTTAAGAGTGTGGACTCCCCTTGCAGAGGACCTGGGTTTAATTTTCAGTACCTACATGGTGGCTAAGAACTGTCTTCTTTTTTTTTTTTTTTTTTTTTTTTTTTT
>VZQC01002485.1:194956-292385 GCA_009823505.1 Rhizomys pruinosus
AACAACAACAACAGAAAATACTGCATCAAAGAACTGACTGAAACAGTGAACTTCTGCTCAAAACAGTCAACTTCCCCATGGAAAATATTGAGAAAGACTAAGAGATGGAAAGCATGTTTGGCAGAATGCACGAGCTCTGGTGGGGTGGGGGAATGAGCGGGAACATGGGTCTAGATTTGTTAAAAATAAATAAATAAATTTATGTAAAAAAAAATAATAATAATTGGGCTGGAGAGATAGCCTAGCGGTTAAGAGCGCCGACCGCTCTTACAGAGGACCCGGGTTCGATCCCCAGCACCCACATGGCGGCCGAGAGATGTCTGAAACTCCAATTCCAGGAGAACTCCAGTTCCAGGGGGAATCCGAGACCCTCTTCTGACCTCCGCGGCACTGCATGACACGGGTGCACAGACTTGCATGCAGACAGTACATTCATACACATTCAGAAAAAAATAATAATAATAAATTAATTAATTAAAAAACAGTATAAGATGTCTTTTTTTTCTGGAGTCAGCACACTATGAAAAAATGTACTCAATAGACATAAAATAAGAATAAATTTTAAGAAAAGAAAGGATGGGCAGGGCATGGTGGCACACACCTTTAATCCCAGCACTCAGGAGGAAGAGGCAGGTGGGTCTCTGTGAGTTCAAGGCCAGCAGCCTAGTCTACATAGTGAGTTCTAGGACAGCTGGGGCTACAGGGAGACCCTGTTTCAAAAAAAAAAAAATTAAAAAAAAAGAAAAGGAGAGATCTCTAACAATAGAATATTGAGTTCTTCAAAAAAGGAAAAGACAGGAGCTGGAGAGATGGCTCAGTGGTTAAGAGCAATGACTGCTCTTGCAGAGGACCCGGGTTTGATTCCCAGCACCCACATGCCGGGTAAGAACCATCTTTAACTCCAGTTCCAGGGGAATCTGACACCCTCTTCTGACCTCTGAGGTATTGCACAACACAGGCGCACAAACCTGCATGCAGACAGTACACTCATACACATAAAAAATAAAAAATATGAGCTCTGGCGGGGTGGGGGAATGGGCGGGGACACGGGTCTAGATTTGTTAAAAAAATAAATAAATTTATGTGAAAAAAAATAAATAAATGAAAAATAATCAAGTGCTTGCTATTTTAATTACAATTCTAATTACTTTATAAGTAGTACCTGTTTGATCGTCTTAATGACCTTATGAGATAGGTAGTATTAAGCCCATTTTACGTGAAGAAAATGTTATCTGCTTTTTACTATGTTGCTGGATTGAAGCCAGGACCTTGTGCATGATAGGCAGGTTCTCTGCCCCATTGAGCTATAGCCTGGGCCCCTAAGTGAAAATACAAGTACAGAGAAGTTAAATGCCCTGCACATGGTCACACGGAAGACTCTAGAGCCTTCTCTAGGCTCTAGAGTTGGGCTCTTAACCACATATAATTCTGCCTGTTAATGCTAAAATTGATTCATTATATAATGAGTTCTTTTTGGGGGGGAGGACCTGTCTCTCTCATTTTTCCTCTTGAGAGCCCCATATCAGGCTTAAGAAAATCTTATCAACTGCCTGGAGTTTTCTGGGCCTCATTTTTATGAGAGGCTGACAGGACACTCCTAGCTCTCTGTAAATGAACTTGGGACTCAGAATCTGGGCACCAAGGGCTGAGGGTGGGTGTGTGGGGGAACAAAGTTAGGCATTAGGCCTGGATCATTTAGACTTGCTAACTGCCCTTCTCTCCTGATACCCTACCTTTCTCCCACAGAGGGGCAGAGACGAGCCAGTTGCGTTCTATGGGGCTGCCCTTCTAGCTTTTCCCTGATTGCAGGAGCATACAGTGAGTCCTAGGCCACTAGAGGGTGAGAGGCAGCTCCTCCATTGGGAAGCCTCACCCAGCTAGGTGTGCAGGAGTAAGAGGCGGTGCTCCATTCAGTCGCCCTGGCTCTAGCTCTCTGTCTTGCATCAGGTTCTTCTGCAACACAGTGTAGAAGTAGACAAAAGTCACACAGGCTGGGTTTGAATGGTGGTTGTGGTGGTTTGAATGAGTGTCCCCCATAGGCTTTAAGTATTCAGACTTTTTTTTTGTCTTTTCGAGACAGGGTCTCCCTGTAGCCCCAGCTGTCCTGGATCTCACTCTGTAGACCAGGCTGGCCTTGAACTCACAAAGATCTGCCTGCCTCTGCCTCCCAAGTGCTAGGATTAAAGGCATGCACCACCAGGCCCAGCTTTTTTTTTTTTGGAAGTATTCAGGCATTTTGTCTCCAGTTGGTGGCACTGTTCTTGGAGGTCTTAGAAGGTGTGGCCATGCTGGAGGAAGTATGTCATTGGCGGCAGGCTTAGTGAGTTTACCAAGCCTTGTGGTCTCCAGTCGCCCTCTCTCTCTTCCTGTGCTCATTGTGAGATGTGATCCTCGGCTTGCTGCTCCAGCTCCAGCCGCCATGCCTCCCGCCACAATGGACTCTGATTCCCTGGAACTGTCAATCATAAGCTCAAATAAACTCTTCCTTTTATAAGTTCCCTTGCTCATGGTGGTTTTATCACAGCAACAGAAAAGTGACTAATACAGTGGTCCTAACACTTACTGTGTAACTTTATTGTGTGTGTGTGTGTGTGTGTGTGTGTGTGTGTGCATGCTGTGGTTGTCAGTTCTCTCCCTCCACTATATGGGTCTGGGGCAGATCATCAGGCTTGGTGGCAAGTGCCTTTACCCACTGAGCAATCTCTTTGGCCCCTACTGTGTGGCTGAAGCTTGCTGAGGTAAAGCCAGGCCTCTGAAAATGATGTTATTACTAACACAGTAGTGGCTGACACTGAGCACTTAGCATATACCAAGCACAATTCTAGTGAATCATGTATATGAATGAGTGCAGCTTTCACAATTGTGTGAGGAGGTGCTATGGTCATGAAGAAAGTGACATACAGGTAAAATAACTTACCTAGCGACATATAGCTTGCAAGGAATAATCCATCCAACTTTTGTGCATTAAGATAAAAAGAGGTAGATGTATACAATGCCTGGCAGGAAGGCATTTGTGAATACCCCAGACACAGAAAAGCACTCTTTCTTTTTAAAAAATATTTATATTTTGTATTATGAGTGTTTTGCATACATGTAAGTTTATCTGTGTCATGTGTGCAGTGCCCATGGAGGTGAGAAGAAGGTGTCAGATCCCCTGGAACAGGAGCTAAGAACAGTTGTTAACTGCCATGCGGGTGCTGGGAACTGAACCTGGGTTCTCTACAAGAGCATCCAGTGCTTTTAACTCCTGAGCTGTCTTTCCAGTCTCAGAATGTGCTTTATTTGTTTTTGTTTGTTTGTTTTATATAGGCTCTCCCTGTAGTCTCAGCTGTCCTGGAACACAGTATGTAGACCAGGATCATAGGAAGCTTTCTTTTTGTGCCGAACAGGACCACGTGACCCTGCTAAGGGGAAGAGGAACACAGTGCCCACTTTTCGGAGACTGTGGGGGAACTGACCCCTCAGCACAGAGGTCAGTTGGTTACTTCCCTAACCCAACCTGAGAGGTACTTCCAACTCAGGCTCTTAGCCTGGACCCACAAGACATGTGTTCCACTCTTGGCTGTGACTTCCCACCTGCCCAGAGACTGCTGAACCCTGGACAGGAATTTCCAGGCTAATGGCTGTTGGCCTATCTTCAGCCTATGTCCACTCACAACAGCAGCTACCCAGATTGGTGGTCTGCAAGGGGACCTCTTTCCAACCCACTGGCCACCTGAACGAAATGCAGGCCTACCTTGGCCTGTGTGCATGCAATAATTAAAAAATGATGGCCAGGAATTCCATGATGATGTTACTTGGAAATTCAAATTTATTCCTTGCTATGGCCTGCTTTTATAAACTAAATGATGTCAGTTCCCAGGACCAATCATAGGCCCCCCAACTCTGCGCCACTGCACACCATTGCCCCACCCAGCATCACCCAGCTAGGCCACATTGTTTGCTCCTCCTTGGGGAAGGGTCAGACCCTCTGCCACATGGTGCCCTGAGGCAAACTAGCTGAGAACTAGCCTATAATTCAAACTGGATCTTCCTACATCTCCCCCTTTTTTATTTTTTGAGAGGCAGACAAGCCCATGGGAGAGGTTGGCCTCTATAAAGGAACCTGTTCTTAAATACACGATTGCTTAAACCTATCTTGAGTGCTGGGTGGGGGCGGGCCAGACCTAAGATTTTTATCTTTTACACTAAAACCAATTTTGCTCAAAAAACTAACCATGAAGTAATAATAAGTAATAAGTAATGAATACAAGCATCCTTCATGTGAAACCAATTTGCAAGCAGCTATGCCCAAATTTATACAGCCCAAGGTCCCCATTGTCCAGCTTGAGGGGCTTGCATGTACAAGCATGTTGATCAAATAAGAGTCCAGTCTATATTGCTATAGTTCCACAATTCACCCCAGTTGCAGCCCTTACATTCTACCATGCCCCCTCTTCTGCTTTAGGAAAGGGGCACAAGTGGGTGAGAAGCAAAACGGTCTACTTTCTCTGGAGATGTTGTTTTGGACTCTGATCAGTTCAGGCTGTGTCCTTTCATGGTTGGCTATTTATCCAGGAATATCTTTTTAATCCTATTAATGAAGCACGAACAATTAGAAATACAGGCATTTTGGGCTGGAGAGATAGCCTAGCGGTTAAGAGCACCGACTGCTCTTGCAGAGGATCCAGGTTTGATCCCCAGCACCCACATGGTGGCTAAGAACTGTCTGTAACTCCAATTCCAGGAGAACTCCAGTACCAGGGGAATCAGAGACCCTCTTCTGACCTCCGTGGCATTGCATGACATGGGTGCACAAACCTACATGCAGACAGTACATTCATACACATACAAAAAAAAAAAAGAAACACAGGCATTTAAACAGTACTAATTATTATGGTAGGTTACATTGTGGGCATAGACACAGATGTTTGGATGGTAGGCTAATCCATAAACTGTAGCTTTTCTGTAAAAGATGACAAATTCTTAGTGTGGCTTATAACATCTCCTAACCACTAGAGGACATAAGCTTGTAGCATCAGCCATGAATTATTCCTCCAAGGAGAGAGCTAATAGCCAATTAGATTTGGGATATACAGACATATGGGTGCCACTGCTGCACAGTATTTCCAGGCAGGTGAGATGTAGCTGATGCTGACAGAGGAGTCTTGCTTGACTCAAGGAGACCAATATTTGCTTCATTGATTTGGTGGCCTTTGGTAATGCTCTCTGGCATTCCAGAGGCTAACTGTACAGTTCCAAGTGAGGTCTCAAAACACCTTTCCCATGCTTACACCAGGTCTTCAACAGCAGGGACTTGCCACCACTCTTCTTGCAGGTATCCCAGTTTACAGGCAAAAAGACTTTACTTTTTGGGGGCTTTTATCCCCTAGCCAACATCTCCTTGGCAGAATAGTCCATTGCTGATATCAGAGTTCTTCTGTATTAATATATTTTGCTTAATTACACAGCTCATACTTTACTATCATAATTGCCTTTGAATAGAGAATTATCTTTTTACAGTTCTTTTTTTTTTTTTTTTTGGTCTTTTTGAGACAAGGACTCCCTGGAGCCCCAGTTGTCCTGGAATTCGCTCTGTAGACCAGGCTGGCCTTGAACTCACAAAGATCCGCCTGCCTCTGCCTCCCAAGTGCTAGGATTAAAGGCATGCGCCACCACGCCCGGCTCTTTTTACAGTTCTTATGTCTATCAGTCAATAAAAGAAAGAGATATACCTGTTTTATAAGAAATTACTACTATAATAGTTGGCTTTCATTTACAGTTAGGGAATGACTTCATTACCATTATATTTTTCTTTTTTCTATGAAAAGGAGAGGTAGGGAAGTCTCTCATATTAAAACTTGGTGGCACCTGGAAGGTAAACTTCATTAGAACACATTATAAACAGCTGTTTCAAATAGGATCCTGTGCTGGATAGCTTTAGTGTCAACTTGACACACCTGGGTTGAGGGAGCCTCAATTGGGGAATTGGCTCCATTGTATTGGCCTGTGGCCACATCTGTGGAGTATTGTCTGATTGTCAAGCAGTGTGGGAGGACCCAGCCCACAATGAGTGGTGCCACCCTGGGCAGGTTCTTGTGTACTGTATAAGAAGGCAGGCTGGGCATGAGCCAGGGGAGCATACCAGTGAACAGCATTCCTCCATGGCCTGTGCTTCAGTTCCTGCCTCCTGAGTTCCTGCCTTGGGCTCCCTGAGTGATGAACTGTGACCCAGGAGATGTGAGACAAATAAACCCTTTCCTCCCCAAGTTGGTGTTGGTCAGAGTATTTTGTCACAGCAATGGAAGACAAACTAGAACAGAAATTGGTACCAGGAGAGTGGGGTATTGCTGTGACAGACCTGACCTTGGTGTTTTGGGGAAGGATTGTGGAGGTGTTTGGAACTTTGGGCTGGGAAGATCATCGAATACCTAAAGATTCTTGTTGTGGAGCTTGGAGCAGTTTTGATGAAGGATTTGTAGAAGATGGAGGCCTGGCTTGTGAAGTGTCTAGTTTCAAAGGGGAGCAGAGATCATCAGAACTGTGTAATCTGTGGGTTCTGGTCAGCTGGGGCTGAAGAATCAGCTGTAAGTAACAAGAGACCAGAACCTGAAGGGAAACCTTTGTTATACTGGGACAACTGATGCTGGTTAGCTGGGGCTGAAAAATCAGCTGTAAGTAACAAAAGACCAGCATCACTGTGGTGAAATCTTCTGGGAAGAATTTCTTCAGGGTCAGCACACAGAAGCTGTGATCCAGAAGGGGCCTGAGCCTCCATGTCAAGCCAGAAGCAGGACTTGGTAGTGTGTAAGAGTCTCCTGTATGGTTCTGGTGTTGAAATTTGAGGGGGTCACAGAGAGCAGCCGAGGCTTGGCACTGTGAGAGGTCAGGAAAGACCATTGGTGGAAGTGCACCTCGGGTGCAGTGAAGACCCCAAGATTGCAGGGGTCATGGAGAGAAGCTGAGGCTTTGCACCAGGAGAGGTCAGAAGAGGCCATTGGTGAGGGTGCTGCCTCAGCTTCAGTGGCAACCCCAGCTTTTTGGGGATGCCAGGACCATGGGACGACCACCAAGAGCAGTGGCAGGTGTGGAATAGAGTCGTCCTGGGCCTGCAAGATGAGCTGTGTGTGTTACGGATGGCAGAGTCAGAGAAGGGGGGCTGCCGAGACCCTTTGGAGCCCAGAAGATCATGAGTGAGTCCCAGGTGTCCAGCCTTGAGCTACTTGTGGACTTAGGTTTTGTTTGAGAGTGCCCAATTCTTCCCTTTGAAATAAGACAGTACTTGTTTTGGATTTTACAGCAGCCCACAGTTAAGAGAATTTTAATAGACTGAACTTTTAAGCATTTGGACATTTTAAGGACTGTGGGGCTTTTAAGGTTGTACTGTCTTAGGTTGTGATTAATGTTAACATCATACTTTGGGGATAAGAACTGGAAAGGTTGTGGTTTAATAGTGATGTGTATTGTGTGTCAAGTTGACAAGGGGTCAATTGTGCTGGATAGCTTTAGTGTCAACTTGACACACCTGGGTTGAGGAAGCCTCAATTGGGGAATTGGCTCCATTGGATTGGCCTGTGGCCACATCTGTGGAGTATTGTCTGATTGTTGAGCAGTGTGGGAGGACCCAGCCCACAATGAGTGGTGCCACACTGGGCAGGTTCTTGTGTACAGTATAAGAAGGTAGGCTGGCTGGGCATGAGCCAGGGGAGCATGCCAGTGAACAGCATTCCTCCATGGCCTGTGCTTCAGCTCCTGCCTCCAGGTTCCTGCCCTGAGTTCCTGCCTTGGGATCCCTGAGTGATGAACTGTGACCCAGGAGATGTGAGACAAATAAACCCTTTCCTCCCCAAGTTGGTATCAGTCAGAGTGTTTTGTCACAGCAATGGAAGACACACTAGAACAGATCCACAGAGATGTTTGGTGCCTGTGGCTTAGGCAGTCTGAGGCCCCTCTTCCCTCCAATGTTCAGATGGGCCAACTTCTCTGCTAGTATTACTTGGTCCATCCTGCACAATGCAAAGCTGTAACTTTTCTTTCTTAGCCATTAGTTGATGACATTTTGACCTGTGGGAACATGCAAATCTTTTCTCATAGTTAGTTTTAAGATTTAAATTGAAAAAATAATTAAAAAATCAAAAAATATTTAAATTGAAAAATTTAACAAAAGGTTTAATATATAACTGTATCCCCCCCTTTTTTATTTTAGGTTTCTATTTTTTGACCCATAAATCTCTAAAAGGCAGTTGTATTACCCATACCTATAGGCAGGAATCAATAATAAATTTTCATTAAATTCACCCAAGCTGTTTATCATTGACTATATGTTGTTAATTTGGGAAGTAAACTTAATTCCTTTAGGTAAATTATCCTACAGGTAAAAGAAAATGTTACAAGATGATTCTGTACAACACAAAAGTTATAGAGAACATTTGTATACATTAACCCCAAAGTTGTTGTTATACAAATTATCAGTAAAACAAATGTGGACAATTTATATTTCCAATTAGCTTAAATATATTACCATTTTTATTAAAACCTTTTAACCAATGTTGTTTAATATAGACATTTTTACTTTTACTATGTCCTAAAATACCATATAATATGTAGACAAAGTTTGGGCAAATTTGGATACCTGTTAAACACATTAATTAGATATACATTGTTCCTTAAAATTCTTTCACTAGGCCAGGTGTGGTGGCGCATGCCTTTAATCCTAGCACTCAGGAGTCAGAGGCAGGCGAATCTTTATGAGTTTCAGGCCAGCCTGGTCTACAGAGTGAGTTCCAGGACAGTTGGGGCTACAGGGAGACCCTGTCTCAAAAAGACCAAAAAATTAAAAAAAATTCTTTCACTGGACTGACTTCAGAGAACTCAAGTCCATTAACTTATTTATTTGTAATTCTGTATAAATCTCTACTGAAATACCTCTATATAAATGTATAATAGTTATTTTAAACATATCACTGGGGCTGGAGAGATGGCCTAGCTGTTAAAAGCACCAACTCTGCTCTTGCAGAGGACCTGGGTTCGATCCTGAGCACCCACATGGTGGCTGAGAGCCATCTTTAACTCCAGTTCCAGGGGAATCTGATGCCCTCTTCTGACCTCCGCAGCATCGCATGACATGGGTGCACATACCTGCATGCAGACAGTACATTCATACACATGAAGAATAAATAAAAATTTTTAAAAAGGTTAAAAAAATAAGCAATCACTATAAATCTTATAAAGTGTGTTTATAATAACCATTTTTCTTTCAGTCCTTGGAGGTGGTTTTTTCAGACCTGGCACAAAACCCTGTTTTAAAAATGTTTTACCTAGTTGTTAAATGCTTTACAATACATATTTAACCATACTTTATATCTAAAATAAAATAAGATTTTTTTCACATAAATTAATTTTTATTTTTTTAACAAATCTAGACCCGTGTTCCCACCAATTCCCCCACCCCGCCAGAGCTCATGCATTTTGCCAAACATGCTTTTCATCTCTTTCTCAGTTTTTCTCAATATTCTCCATAAGGAAGTTGACTGTTTTGAGCAGAAGTTCACTGTTTCAGTCAGTTCTTTGATGCAGTCCTTTCTGTTGTTGTTGTTGTTGCTGTTTCCAATATGCATTACTCCCAACTGCTTTGGACAAAAGCTCAGGGGGCCCTACACAAGAAATACAACTAGGTAATTGGCACTAGCATCCACAGATGAGGGATACCATTCATCGTTTGTTTTTCTGGGACTGTGTTACTTCACTCAGCATGATGTCCTCTAGCTCCAGCCATTTTCCTGCAAAGCTCGTGATGTCATCTTTCTTTACTGCTGCATAGAACTCCATTGTGTAGATGTACCACATTTTCTCTATCCACTCATCAGTTGAGGGGCATTTAGGTTGGTTCCAGCTCCTTGCTATTGTGAAGAGAGCTGCAATAAACATGGCCGTGCATGTATCTCTGTGGTGGCGTAAGTCTTGAGGGTACATGCCCAGGAGTGGTATGGCTGGGTCGGGTGGCAAGTTCATTCCAAGTCTTCCAAGGGTTCTCCACACTGCTTTCCATAGTGGCTGTACGAGTTTACATTCCCACCAGCAGTGGATGAGTGTTCCCCTTTCCCCACAACCTCTCCAGCACTTGGTATCATTTGTTTTCTTGATCCTAGCCAGTCTTATTGGAGTAAGATGATATCTTAAAGTGGTTTTCATTTGCATTTCCTTAATGATTAGTGATGTTGAACAGTTCTTGAGGTGTTTCTCAGACATCTCTAATTCCTCACTTGTGAAGTCTCTGTTCAGTTCTTTGCTCCATCTATTGAGTGGGTCATTTGTTTTCTTTTTTCTTTGTTTTTTGAGTAGTTTATATATTCTGGAAATCAATGCTTTGTCAGATGTATCTGCAGTGAAGGTTTCCTCCCACTCTGTGGGATTTCTCTTCACTTCCTTGATTGTTTCTTTTGATGTACAGAAGCTTTTGAGTTTGATGAGGTCCCATTTGTCAATTGTCGACCTTAATTCTTGTGCAGCTGCTGTCTGATTTAGGAAGTCTTTTCCTACGCCTATGTCTTGTAGTCTGCTGCCAACTTTTTCTTCTATCACCTTCAGAGTTTGGGGTTTCACGTTGAGGTCTTTAATCCATCTGGAGTTGACTTTTGTACAGGGTGAGAGGTAGGGGTTTAATTTCATTCTTCTACAAGTGGTGATCCAGTTTTGCCAACACCACTTGCTGAAGATGCTGTCTTTTCTCCATTGTGGTTTCTTGGCCCCCTTGTCAAATATGAGATGGCTGAAATTGTATGTGCTCAGATTTGGATCTTCGGTTTTGTTCCATTGGTCAACAGGTCTGTTTTTGTGCCAGTACCAGGCTGTTTTTATGACTATAGCCCTGTAGTATAGTTTAAAATCTGGTATAGAGATCCCTCCTGTGTAGCTCTTTTCACTCAGGATTGATTTGGCTATTCGGGGTCTTTTGTTTCTCCAAATGAATTTAAGAACTTTTGTTTCCAAGCCTGTGAAGAAACTCTTGGGGATTTTGATTGGGATTGCATTAAATCTATACAAGAGTTTTGGTAAAATGGACATTTTTACAATGTTAATTTTCCCAATCCATGAGCATGGGAGGTTTTTCCATCTTCTGAGGTCTTCTTCAATTTCTTTCTTTAAGGGTTTAAAATTTTTGTTGTAGAGGTCTTTGGTGTCTTTGGTTAGGTTTGTTCCTAGGTATCTTATTGTTTTTGAGGCTATTGTGAGTGGGAAGGTCTCTTTGAATTCTTTCTCCAGTTGCTTGTTCTTGGTGTAAAGAAAGGCCATTGATTTTCTAAGGTTAATTTTGTATCCTGCCACTTTGCTGAAGCTGTTAATCGTTTCTAGGAGTTTTCTGGTGGAGTTTTTTGCATCTCTTAAGTAAACAATCATATCATCAGCAAATAGGGATAGTTTGACTTCCTCTTTTCCAATTAGTACTCCTTTAATATCCTTTTCTTGCCTTATTGCTCTAGCAAGTGTTTCAAGCACTATATTGAAGAGGAGTGGTGATAGGGGGCAGCCTTGCCGAGTTCCTACCTTTAAAGGGAATGTTTCCGTCATTTCCCCATTTAGGATGATATTGGCTGTGGGTTTCCTGTATATGGCTTTGATTACATTGAGGAATGATCCCTCCAATCCAATTCCTTCTAGGACTTTAAGCATGAAGGGATGCTGGATTTTGTCAAAGGCTTTTTCAGCATCAATTGAGATGATGGTGTGGTTTTTGTCTTTGATTCCGTTTATGTGTTTGATGATGTTTATTGATTTTCTTATGTTGAACCATCCCTGCATCTCTGGTATGAATCCAACTTGGTCATGATGGATGATCTTCTTGATGTGGGTCTGTATGCGATTTGCCAGTATCCTGTTTAGAATTTTGACATCTGTGTTCATTAGGGAGATGGGTCTATAATTCTCCTTTTTAGTTGGATTTTTGCCTGGTTTTGGTAAGATTATTTTTTAAAACCAATTTATTTCCTACAACACTTTAAGAATTTGTTGAAGTTTTTGTCTTGGGCATTGAAGGAGCACAACCAGTAGGTGGTAGCATACACCCATAAAGTAGTTAACTGTTACAGCACCTGTACAATTTTATTAGTAATTCTTTTTTTAAATTTATTTATTATTTTTTATGTGTATGAGTGTACTGTCTGCATGTAGGTTGGTGCACCTTTGTCATGCAATGCCTTGGAGGTCAGAAGAGGGCATCAGATTCCCCTGGAACTGGAGTTAAAGACACTTCTTAACCACCATGTGGGTGCTGGGAATCGAACCTGGGTCCTCTGCAAGAGCAGTCGGTGCTTTTAACTGTTGAACCATCTCTCCAGCCCCAAAATTCTTAACCAAGACAAATGAATTATACAAATTACCATATAAGTTTAACTATATTAATAGAGCTACATCCGAGTTGAAGGGGCAAGTTCCAATGTAGAGGCTGTTTAGAATTGTACAAATACACATTAACATTTACATAAGCCCAATTATTGTTTTTTTTTATTTTATTTATTTTTGTATGTGTATGAATGTACTGTCTGGATGTAGGTTTGTGCACCCATGTCGTGCAATGCTCTGGAGAGGGTCTTGGAGTCCCCTGGAACTGGAGTTCTCCTGGAATTGGAGTTACAGATGGTTCTTAGCCACCATGTGGGTGCTGGGGATCGAACCCGGGTCCTCTGCAAGAGCAGTCGGTGCTCTTAACCGCTAGGCTATCTCTCCAGCCCCCCCAATTAAAGATTGTTAACACCAAAAAGTATAAACCAAAAAGTTGTGTATAGGTTGAATCCATTAACAGTGATTTATAGTCCACTTTTTAAAACACAGGAATTTAGAAAGTTATAGGGATTAAAATAAGTACTCATACATCCATACACACACATGTGAGTGCACACATACATAGAAGCATACACAAACATATGTACAAAGGAAAAAGTTTGTAAGACCAATCTGTGGGAAGGAAGTTACATTATTGTCTTATATTCAATGAGAAAAAGTCATCTCCACAATTAAGGTTGGGTTTAAGTCTTCACAGAAGTCTACTGTCTGTCTCCTGAGTATGAGAATCAAAGCTGCACCTTCAAAACACAATGAAAGATGAACCACTGCTCCAGGGCAAGAGTGCCTGAGAGTGGATTTAGGGCCTTTCCATTCACACACAGAATACTGGAAAGCCAGCCCTCTCCTGACCAGCCATCTGTCTGCACTGTTTCCAGAGCAGGAGGAGGCACAGAACAACAAACCAGAATATTTACAAACAGCTACAATCTGAAAAGTATAACAGCTTCATTTTGTTTTTGTTTTTGTTCTTTTCTTTTTTTTTTTTTTTTTGGTCTTTTTTGAAACAGGGTCTCCCTGTAGCCCCAGTGTCCTGGAACTCACTCTGTAGACCAGGCTGGCCTTGAACTCACAAAGATCCACCTGCCTCTGCCTCCCAAGTGCTAGGATTAAAGGCCTGTGCCACCACGCCTGGCTGTTTTTGTTCATTTCAAGGCAGGGCCTCCCTATAGTCACAGTTGGCCTGGAGCTCACTCTGTAGACTAGGCTGTCCTTGAACTCACAGAGACCGCCCTGGCTTCCTGAGTGCTAGGATTAAAGGAGTGCCCCACCACACCTGGATCCACAAGCCTGGAATTTATAAGCTCAATTCGCATCACAGAAGACTGGCCTTTAGAAAGAGATCCTGGAGGAAGTTTAGCAGACAAAAAGAAAACCTCAGCAGAATTAAGCATTGCAAAGACACTATTTACAGAAAAAGTTTTCAAGGAGAATTTTTAAAAACACACTTAAACTGTAGCTGGCTTTTCACAAACTTCCACGCAAGCCAATGTTGGTAGGCCACTTCCTGGGTAGGGAGTTGCCTCTACAACCCTAGTTGGCCTGTGCAAATGTGCACCTCAATAGAAGGCTTGTGGCCCCCATGACCTTCATCACCTGGACTGTGGCCAGAAGGTGGAAGCCAGGGCTTCTCTTAGGCGCTGAAATTGAGGCTGCAGGGTAGGTTGGCAAGTGGATGGGAGAGGAAAGGCTCCTCTCTCAAAATTTCTCTGAATACCCACAATCTGGGAAGGCTGGGGAAGCAACAGATGTCCCAACCCAAGGAAGCCAAAACGGCACCTAGGAGTGCAGGCCTCCCAAAGCCTATCAGAGAAAGGGCCTCCAGCGCACAGGCCAAGTCCCTATCAGAGCCATCCACAGGCGCACCAGCAGAGTCAACAGGAGAATTCCCTCTGCCTCCATCCTTAGTCCATGCCTTCACTGATTTAGAGATGCCAAACTTTCTCCATGCCACAACTTGAAACACAACAGCTACAGCAAACTACAACACACAGTCAACAAGTACATGTACATCATAAAACAATTCCTCCTGAAATGTAGCTTCTTTAAAGGTATCATTTCCCATCTTGCAGAGATTCTAGCTTACCAAACTGGTCTCCATAACCTACATTGGTGGCGCCAGATGTAGGAAGCTTTCTTTTTGTGCTGAACAGGACCACGTGGCCCTGCTAAGGGGAAGGGGAACACAGTGGGAACTGTGGGGAACTGACCCCTTGGCACAGAGGTCAGTCAGTTACTTCTGTAACACAACCTGACTTCCAACTCAGGCTCTTAGCCTGGACCCACAAGACACGTGTTCCACTCTTGGCTGTGACTTCCCACCTGCCCAGAGACTGCTGAACCCTGGACAGGAATTTCTAGGCTGATGGCTGTTGGCCTATCTTCAGCCTATGTCCACTCACAACACCAGCTACCCAGATTGGTGGTCTGCAAGGGGACCTCTTTCCAACCCACTGGCCACCTGAATGAAATGCAGTCCTACCTTGGTCTGTGTGTATGCAATAATTAATAAGAAATGATGGCCAGGAATTCTGTGATAATGTTAATTGGAAATTCAGATTTATTTCTTGCTACAGCCTGATTTATTTTTTTTATTATTTATTTATTTATTATATATATTTTTTTTGTATTTTTGAGACAGGGTCTTCCTTTAGTCCCAGCTGGCCTGGAGCTCATTCTGTAGACCAGGCTGGCCTTGAACTCACAGAGATCCTCCTGCCTCTGCCTCCCAAGTGCTGGTATTGAAGGTGTGCACCACCACTCCCAGCTACAGCTTGCTTTTATAAACTAAATGATGTCAGTTCCCAGGACCAATCATAGACCCCCCCAACTCCGTGCCACTGCACACCATTGTCCCACCCAGCGTCACCCAGCTAGGTCACATTGTTTTCTCCTCCTTGGGGCGGGGTCAGACACTCAGCGATGTGGTGCCCTGAGGTGTGCTAGCTGAGAACTGGCCCGCAATTCAAACTGAATCTTCCTACACCAGATGGCCTTGAATTCACAGAGAGCCACCTGCCTCTGCCTCCCAAGTGCTGGGATTAAAGGTGTGAACCACCATGCCTGGCTTAAAGATGGTTCTTAGCCATCTGGGTGCTGGGAATCGAACCCGGGTCCTCTGCAAGAGCAGTCAGCACTATTAACTGCTGAGCCATCTCTCTAGCCCCCTTAAAGCCAATTTTTATTGAAACTTTGTGTATTTCATAAAAAATTTCCAATTGAATCTAGACCCATGCCCCCTTCCCACCAGAGCTCATGGATTCTGCCAAACATGTTTTTCATCTTTTTCTCAGTCTCTTAAAATTTTCAGTGCAGGGGCTGGAGTGATGGCTCAGTGGTTAAGAGCACCAACTGCTCTTGCAGAGGACTCAGGTTCGATTCCCAGCACCCACATGGCAGCTAGGAACCATCTTTAACTCCAGTTCCAGGGGAATCTGATGCTCTCTTCTGATCTCTGTGGCATTGCATGACACAGGTGCACCAACCTACATGCAGACACTACACTCACACATAAAAATAATAAATGAAAATTTAAAAATAAATAAAAATTTCAATGCAGAAGTTTACTATTTTGAGCAGAAGTTCACCATTTCAGTCAGTTCTTTGACCCAGTCTTTTTGTTGTTGTTGTTGTTGTTATTCCTTCCAATATGCATCACTCCAAAATATGCACATATGCATGCCACATATAGCATAGGTTTTATTATCTTCAGCTTATGATTTTTTTCCCTTTATTAGACTGAAAGATGTCATGTTTGAAGGCTCCTCCTTGGCAAGGAGTTCTGCCCTTGTATTCCACACTGGGGTTTTCCCTTCCCATGGTCATGAGATGAGGTCCAGTAAGCACCACATCCTGTCTTGATCTTCCCATACTAGTCTCCGTGATACAGCCTGGGTAGTCCTGTTGGTTGATGTCTAATATATCTATCGTCTGTTGGTCCTTTAATCATGTGTGGCTGCAATCCACACGATGTTCTTCCCTCCTAGAACCAGGCTAGCAGCTTTACAAGGCTGTAAGCCTTTGGGCTGTCTCCTGCTGGCAGGCCGACAGTCCCTAGAGGTGGAAGGGAACTATGGGAAGTCACCAATGAGGAATGAAAGAAACAGACTCAGAGAGAAGGTCTGGGAGAAGGACTCAGTTTTATTCATGCCAGCAATTTGTTTATATACTTAAAGCTACTGTGCTCTGGGCAAGGAAGTGGGGGGGCAGGAGGAAGGGAAGGGCAAGCCACCTTGGCTCCTACCAGGGGCAGCAGAGCTCCTGTTTGTGTAAACAGTAAACTAGAGGTGTGACATTTTGCTCAATATCTCGAAGGATGAGGCCATCAGGGTCTGAAACTTTGCAGAGATAGGCGAGGCATGAAAACTGCAATATTCTGACCTCCCGGAGCTACAGATGACTCACAGAGATAATGCAGGAAGATATCAGATAAGTCTTGGAAGTTCTGGGACAGGACTTACAGGTCCCGCCTCGAGCCAGGCAGTTTCATTCCTACATAGTCCAATGATGGCAGTCTATACTCTGAAGAGGCTGAAACCCCAGTAGAAGCTCAGTCCACAAGCTGGATGTCTCAGCAGTCCCCATCTGGCACTGAAGGTTTGGAGGATTCTTGGAGAGACATGAGTCTTCAGTCCATATTGGAAGGTTGAAAAGCTGTGTCTCATGTCTTTGAAGGATGGCAAAAGCAGTGGCAGACACAGGGTAAGCTGCACTTGCCAGTGAGATAAAGACAGGCAAAACAACTGTACCATTTTTTTTTTTTTTACTTTTTTGTCTTTTTATTAAGATCTCAATTTTATATATCTGAGTACAATTTCTCAGGCCTTACTAATTATTTATTTCTTGTTATACTTCCTTTTGGATGTTTAAGGCCACACAGCCCAGATTAACCAAGGTTTTTGTTTTCTCAAGGTCAGTTGAGGATCTGGTCCTCAGGTGTCACTCAGGTTTGGAGGGGGGAGCCCCTGGCTCCTTTTGGATTTTCATTTACCAGTTCCATCCACTCGAGGACAAAGTCAGGTCTTGCTAGACCAGGCTTCCCTTTTTGAAGAATGCCCTTTTTTTTTTTTTTTTTTTTTTTTTTTTTTGGGTCTTTTCGAGACAGGGTCTCCCTGTAGCCCCAGCTGTCCTGGAACTCACTCTGTAGACCAGGCTGGCCTTGAACTCACAAAGATCTGCCTGCCTCTGCCTCCCAAGTGCTAGGATTAAAGGCGTGCACCACCGTGCCTGGCTTAAAGAATGCCCTCTTAAGCTAAAGTTTGACTAAGTAAAACTGAAAATCTAAGAAGAATAGTTTAAAGAAATTTAAACATGGAAGAGGTTCGTAACAGGCAAACAAAGGTGGATGAGAGCTTCCATCTCACCAGGAACTCAGGTTTCTTCTAGCTCTGTGATGCTAGCCTGAGCTTATGACTGTCAAGATTTGCAACTGCAAATACCATATCCATGTTCTCAACATCAGGAATGAAGATGAAGCACATGTAGAAGGGGAGACTTCCACCTAAAGTTAGCCTGTTTTTAAAAGCTTTCCAGGGGGCTGGAGAGATGGCCTAGTAGTTAAGAGCACCGACTGCTCTTGCAGAGGACCCAGGTTCGATCCCCAGCACCCACATGGTGGCTGAGAACCGTCTGTAACTCCAATTCCAGGAGAACTTCAGTTCCAGGGGAATCTGATACCCTCTTCTGACCTCCACGGCATTGCACTACATGAGTGCACAAACCTACATGCAGACAGTACATTCATACACATAAAAAAATAAATAAAATTAAAAAAATAAAAATAAAAATAAAAGCTTTCCAGGAAGCTCCACCCAGATACTCCTACCTACCTCTCTTGCTACTTGTAAACACAATAGAGTCTAGGAGTTATAGTAATTCAGCTGGGCACACTGCCACCCTCCATAACAGGAGGGAGCTGTTATTAAGGAAGCATGAAAGAGCAGGTGTTGAGTAGGCAACTGGCAGTCTCCCCTCTCTAGACACAATATCCAGTCCATTCTAAACACTTTCATTCCTGAGTCTTACCATCTGATAGACTTTCTGAGGTCTGGCTAGTTTCTTCTGTTTTTATTCTCACTTTTATACTATATTTCTCAAACCCTTGATTCTTCAATGGGAAACAAGTAGGAAACACTCTATTCAACTGATAGTCCAAAATCTGAAAACCATTCACACGTGAATACAATAGACTAGGTCCTAAATATTGGCTGGAAACCACATGAGGTACACCAATGATTAAACAAACATAGGCTCAGGCCTCATTTATCTCATGGTTGAAGAGGGAAAAATAGTCTTGGAAAGATAGCTATACTTTTCTTTGGGGGCCCTCCAAACACTGTCTTTTTTTGAGACAGTGTTTCCCTATAGCCCCAGCTGTCCTGGAACTCAATATGTAGACCAGGCTGGCTTTGGACTCACAGAGATCCGCCTTGCCTTAGTCTCCCAAGCACTAGAATTAAAGGCATGTGCCACCACGCCCAGCCAAGATAGCTATTCTTTTTTGTTTTGTTTCGTTTTTGTTTTTTTTCAAGACAGGGTCTCCCTGTAGCCCCAGCTGTTCTGGAACTCACTCTGTTGACCAGGCTGGCCTTGAACACACAAAGATCTGCCTGCTTCTGCCTCCCAAGTGCTAGGATTAAAGGCATGCGCCACCACGCCCTGCAAGATAGCTATTCTTTACCAAACAATTGTGGATTTCTTGGAGAAAGCTGGGATTAATCAAGCAAAGGGGAATCAAGACAGGTTTCCCAAGTGCGGTAACATTAAATGGAGAGTTGATAGGTAAACCCAGTGAACTTTCACAAGCATAAGGTGAAGCTGGGGGTGGGGACGTAGTGCTCTAGAAATGGAGAGCAGGTTTATGAGCATGAGGGTGCTCAGGGCACACTATGCAGATGAGGCTTAGAAGGCAGGAAGGAGAAAAAAAAAAAAGGCAGGAAGGGACTGGACTGGGACTGGCCTTTTTGGAGTCTTATAACAAAAGTTGAACTCCAACCTGTAAGTGATCACTCAGTATTGAAGAGTAACAAGGTGAGATTTACCTTTTAGGTTCAAGACAGGTTGGAGCCTATTTTGACAGTTTCAGAAATGATGAACTGGCACCAGGCATGGTAGCACAGGCCTGTAATCCCAGCACTGGGAGGTAGAGGCAGGGCAAGCTCTGTGAGATGGAGGCTAGCCTGGTCCTTATAGTGAGTTCCAAGTAAGCTGGGACTACAGGAAGACCCTGTCTCAAAAAGACAAAAACAACCCCCAAAAAACAAAAAAAGCAAAAAACAAAATCAAAACCCTCAATCAGAGGCCTGGAGAGATGGCTCAGTGGTTAAGAGCACCAGCTGCTCTTGGAGGGGACCTGGGTTCAATTCCCAGCCCCCACATGGTGGCTAAGAATCATCTCTAACTCCAGTTCCAGTTCCCTTTTCTAATCTCCAAGGGCATTGCATGGCACAGGTGCATTGACATACATGCAGGCTTAACACACATACACGTAAAAGTAAATAATAAATAAATATTTTTTTAAAAAGAAAAAGCTTCCCAGCACTCAGGAGGCAGAGGCAGGCAGATCTCTATGAGTTTGAGGCCACCTTGTCTCAAAAAAAAAAAAAAGCTTATCCTTCCCATTTAGCACTTTTTATTTTTATTTTTTTTTATTTATTTTTAACAAATCTAGACCCGTGTTCCCGCTCATTCCCCCACCCCGTCAGAGCTCGTGCATTCTGCCAAACATGCTTTCCATCTCTTAGTCTTTCTCAATATTTTCCATGGGGACGTTGACTGTTTTGAGCAGAAGTTCACTGTTTCAGTCAGTTCTTTGATGCAGTATTTTCTGTTGTTGTTGTTGTTTCCAAAATGCATTATGTCCAACTGCTTTGTACAGAAGCTCAGGGGGCCCTACACAAGAAATACTTACAACTGGGTAATTGGCACTAGCATCCACAGATGAGGGATACCATTCGTCGTTTGTTTTTCTGGGACTGTGTTACTTCACTCAGCATGATGTCCTCTAGCTCCAGCCATTTTCCTGCAAAGCTCGTGATGTCGTCTTTCTTTACTGCTGCATAGAACTCCATTGTGTAGATGTACCACATTTTCTCTATCCACTCGTCAGTTGAGGGGCATTTAGGTTGGTTCCAGCTCCTTGCTATTGTGAAGAGAGCTGCAATAAACATGGCCGTGCATGTATCTCTGTGGTGGCGTAAGTCTTGAGGGTACATGCCCAGGAGTGGTATGGCTGGGTCGGGTGGCAAGTTCATTCCAAGTCTTCCAAGGGTTCTCCACACTGCTTTCCATAGTGGCTGTACGAGTTTACATTCCCACCAGCAGTGGATGAGTGTTCCCCTTTCCCCACAACCTCTCCAGCACTTGGTATCATTTGTTTTCTTGATCCTAGCCAGTCTTATTGGAGTAAGATGATATCTTAAAGTGGTTTTCATTTGCATTTCCTTAATGATTAGTGATGTTGAGCAGTTCTTGAGGTGTTTCTCAGACATCTCTAATTCCTCGCTTGTGAAGTCTCTGTTCAGTTCTTTGCTCCATCTATTGAGCGGGTCATTTGTTTTCTTTTTTCTTTGTTTTTTGAGTAGTTTATATATTCTGGAAATCAATGCTTTGTCAGATGTATCTGCAGTGAAGGTTTCCTCCCACTCTGTGGGATTTCTCTTCACTTCCTTGATTGTTTCTTTTGATGTACAGAAGCTTTTGAGTTTGATGAGGTCCCATTTGTCAATTGTCGACCTTAATTCTTGTGCAGCTGCTGTCTGATTTAGGAAGTCTTTTCCTACGCCTATGTCTTGTAGTCTGCTGCCAACTTTTTCTTCTATCACCTTCAGAGTTTGGGGTTTCACGTTGAGGTCTTTAATCCATCTGGAGTTGACTTTTGTACAGGGTGAGAGGTAGGGGTTTAATTTCATTCTTCTACAAGTGGTGATCCAGTTTTGCCAACACCACTTGCTGAAGATGCTGTCTTTTCTCCATTGTGGTTTCTTGGCCCCCTTGTCAAATATGAGATGGCTGAAATTGTATGTGCTCAGATTTGGATCTTCGGTTTTGTTCCATTGGTCAACAGGTCTGTTTTTGTGCCAGTACCAGGCTGTTTTTATGACTATAGCCCTGTAGTATAGTTTAAAATCTGGTATAGAGATCCCTCCTGTGTAGCTCTTTTCACTCAGGATTGATTTGGCTATTCGGGGTCTTTTGTTTCTCCAAATGAATTTAAGAACTTTTGTTTCCAAGCCTGTGAAGAAACTCTTGGGGATTTTGATTGGGATTGCATTAAATCTATACAAGAGTTTTGGTAAAATGGACATTTTTACAATGTTAATTTTCCCAATCCATGAGCATGGGAGGTTTTTCCATCTTCTGAGGTCTTCTTCAATTTCTTTCTTTAAGGGTTTAAAATTTTTGTTGTAGAGGTCTTTGGTGTCTTTGGTTAGGTTTGTTCCTAGGTATCTTATTGTTTTTGAGGCTATTGTGAGTGGGAAGGTCTCTTTGAATTCTTTCTCCAGTTGCTTGTTCTTGGTGTAAAGAAAGGCCATTGATTTTCTAAGGTTAATTTTGTATCCTGCCACTTTGCTGAAGCTGTTAATCGTTTCTAGGAGTTTTCTGGTGGAGTTTTTTGCATCTCTTAAGTAAACAATCATATCATCAGCAAATAGGGATAGTTTGACTTCCTCTTTTCCAATTAGTACTCCTTTAATATCCTTTTCTTGCCTTATTGCTCTAGCAAGTGTTTCAAGCACTATATTGAAGAGGAGTGGTGATAGGGGGCAGCCTTGCCGAGTTCCTACCTTTAAAGGGAATGTTTCCGTCATTTCCCCATTTAGGATGATATTGGCTGTGGGTTTCCTGTATATGGCTTTGATTACATTGAGGAATGATCCCTCCAATCCAATTCCTTCTAGGACTTTAAGCATGAAGGGATGCTGGATTTTGTCAAAGGCTTTTTCAGCATCAATTGAGATGATGGTGTGGTTTTTGTCTTTGATTCCGTTTATGTGTTTGATGATGTTTATTGATTTTCGTATGTTGAACCATCCCTGCATCTCTGGTATGAATCCAACTTGGTCATGATGGATGATCTTCTTGATGTGGGTCTGTATGCGATTTGCCAGTATTCTGTTTAGAATTTTGGCATCTGTGTTCATGAGGGAGATGGGTCTATAATTCTCCTTTTTAGTTGGATCTTTGCCTGGTTTTGGTAATAGAGTGATGTTGGCTTCATAGAAGGAATTTGGGAGAATTCCCTCTGATTGTATACTTCTAAACAGTTTCAGAAATAATGGTTGTAGGTCTTTTTGAAATGTTTTATAGAATTCTGCTGTGAAACCGTCTGGGCCTGGGCTTTTTTTAGTTGGGAGGCTTCTTACTACATCCTCTATTTCTTCATATGTTATGGGTCTGTTTAAGCTGCTGGTCTCCTCTTGGCCAAGCTTTGGTGATTCCCAAGATTTCAGATATTCATCCATTTCTTCTAGATTTTCAAACTTGGTAGAATATAGGTTCTTGTAATATTCCCATATAATTTTCTTGATCTTTTCCTTGTCCGTTGTGATATTTCCCTTTTCATCACAGATTGTATTGATTTGGAGTTGTTCCTTCTTTCTTTTTGTTAACTGGGCTAGAGGTCTGTCTATCTTGTTTATTCTTTCAAAGAACCAACTTTTGGCTTCATTGATTTTTTGTATTGTTTTCTTTGTTTCTATTTCATTGATTTCTGCTCTGATTTTTGTTATTTCTTCCTGTCTGTTGCGTTTAGGGTTCATCTGTTGTTGCCTCTCAAGTGCTTTTAGCTGTAGTGTTAGATCATTCACTTGTGCTCTTTCTGTTTTTCTAATGTAGGCACCCAGGGCTATAAATTTCCCTCTTAGGACTGCTTTTAAGGTATCCCATAAGTTTTGTTGTGTTGTATTGTCATTGTCATTCAGTTCCAGGAATGTTTTTATTTCTTTCTTTATCTCTTCCTTGACCCATTCATTATTCAAGAGTGTGTTGTTTAGTCTCCATGTGTTCTTGTAGGCAGGAGGGCTTGTCCTGGTGTTGATGTTGAGCTTCATTGCACTGTGGTCTGACAGGATGCATGAAATTATTTCAATCTTTTTGTATTTGTAGAGGTTTCTTCTGTGTCCCAGGATGTGGTCGATTTTGGAGAATGTTCCGTGGGGTGCTGAGTAGAAAGTGTATTCTCTGGTATTAGGATGGAATGTTCGGTAGAGGTCTATGAGGTCCATTTGGTGTATCATATCGTTCAGTTCAGATGTCTCTCTGTTTATTTTTTGTCCTGTTGACCTATCCAAAGGACTCAGTGGGGTATTGAAATCTCCCACTATGAGTGTGCTGGGGTTAGTCTGTGACTTGTGGTCCTGGAGAATTGTCTTTATAAAGTTTGGTGCACCAGAATTTGGGGCATATATATTCATAATTGTGAAATCTTCTTGGTGGATTGTTCCTTTGATGAAAATGTAATGGCCTTCTTTGTCTCTTCTGATTTCTTTTACTTTGAAGTCTATTTTATCCGATATTAAAATAGCAACACCTGCTTTCTTTTTGGTACCATTTGCTTGGAATATTTTTTTCCATCCCTTCACTTTAAGGTGGTGCCTGTCCTTGAAGGTAAGATGTGTTTCTTGCAGACAGCATATCGATGGATTCTGTTTCCTAATCCAGTCTCCCAGTCTATGTCTTTTGATTGGGGAATTTAGTCCATTAATATTTAAGGTTATGACTGATAGGTTTGTGTTGCTTCCTTTTGCCTTATTATCCATCTGCGGTTTTGATTTAGGTTTCTACTTCTGCAGTTATGCTTTTATTGATTTCTCCTTCTAGTTGCCTGGGGTTGGTTGCTCCTTTCTTCTGTTCTTTGGATTGCTTCAAGTATTCTCTGAAGGGTTGGTTTTCCGGACATGTATTCTTTCAAGTTGTTTATGTCATGGAAGATTTTCCTCTCTCCTTCCACTATGATTGACATTTTTGCTGGGTATAGTAACCTGGGCTGGCATCCATTGTCCCTCAACACTGGGAATGCTTTGCTCCAGGTTCTTCTTGCCTTCATCGTTTGCTGTGAGAAGTCCGTTGTTATTCTGATAGGTTTCCCCTTATAGGTCACTTGTTGTTTTTCTCTTGTCGCTTTAAGAATTTTCTCTTTGTTTTGGGTGTCCAGCATTTTAACTATGATGTGGCGTGGAGAATTTCTTTTCTGATCTTGTCTGTTTGGAGTTCTATGTGCTTCTTGTATTGGTATTGGTTTGTCCTTTTTTAGTTTGGGGAAGTTTTCATCTATTATTCTGTTGAAGATCTGATCAATACCTTTCTCTTGGGATTCTTCTCCTTCCTCTATTCCTATGATGCGGAGGTTTGATCTTTTCATAGTGTCCCACAGCTCCTGGTTGTTCCATTTTTGTGTATTTTTAAATTTTTCATAATCTTTCCTTGAGGTTTTTAGTTGTTCTGTGTTGTCCTCCAGGTCTGATATTCTTTGTTCTGCTTCCTCCATTCTGCTTCTGAGGCTTTTTTCATTCCTTTCCTCTTGAATGGATGAGTGTTTGATTTCCTTTTTCATTTCCTCTTCTGATTTCTTTAGTGTTTCTATTTCTTTTTGGAGCTTCTCGATCTCTTTTTGTAGCTCTTTTGTTTGCTGGTTGGTTTCTTTTTCTTTTTCAGCATGGGATCTTTTCAGTGTTTCTACTTCCTTCCGGAGCTTGTCATTCTCTCTCTCTCGGTCCTCATTCTCTTTTCTTAGTTCTTTAATTTGTTCTTTATGATCTTGTAGTTCTTTAAGTATGTTCCCAATTGTGTTTCTGATGTCTGTGTCCTGGGGCATCCCCGGGGGGATCCCACTGCAGGAGTCATCCATAGGGTTGGTAAAGCTTGGCGTGGGATTATCCTGCACCTTTCCAGTGTAGTTTCTTCTTCGTGATCCTGGCATATGGGCTTCTCCTTGCCTGTATTCCAATGTGAGTCCTGAATGCCTCTTCACTGTGTTGAAGGCGTGCTTTGCTTGCCTCCTTCAGATCCTTCTTCGTAATCTCAGTTGGCGGGGGGGGGGGGGGGGCGCTCTTCAGCCCGCGCCCCGGCACCTGCCGCTGGGCTCAAGAGATCTCAAATCTCAAGAGTCACACAAGCGTGCCTTTAATACCGGCTGGGAGGATAACTCCGCCCCCACAGCCACTAGATCTAATCAAGCCAAAGACCACACCTTTAATCCCAGCTGGGGGGATAACTCCAACCTCACAGCCACAAAGGCCAATCAAACCAAAGACAGCAGGACCAAACGATCAGCAATCAGCTCGCCAAGGCACCCAGTTCCTACCTGTCTCCCCCTCTTCCTGCCGCTGGGCTCAGGAGATCTCCAGCACTTTTTATTTTTATTTTTTGGTCTTTTTGAGACAGGGTTTCCCTGTAGCCCCAGCTGTCCTGGAACTCACTCTGTAGACCAGGCTGGCCTTGAACTCACAAAGATCCACCTGCCTCTGCCTCCCTAGTGCTAGGATAAAGGTGTGTGCCACCATGCCCGGCCCCATTTAGCACTTTAGACTGTATTCTTTTTTTTTAAATTATTTTATTTATTTTTTATGTGTATGAATGTACTGTCTACATGTAGGTCTGTGCACCCGTGTCGTTCAATGCCATGGAGGTCAGAAGAGGGTGTGAGATTCCCTTGGAACTGGAGTTCTCCTGGAATTGAAGTTACAGACGGTTCTCAGCCACCATGTGGGTGCTGGGGATCAAACCCAGGTCCTCTGCAAGAGCAGTCGGTGCTCTTAACCGCTAGGCCTTCTCTCCAGGCCCTAGACTGTGTTCTAAGTATGCAAATCAGACTATGTGTTCTAGAGACTTCTAGTTCTCACCAGAATCCATGCTTTTCCCTTAGCACCTAGACCATATTTCTGGCTTCTACTATAGTTAGGTGTGATAATGAGACCAGAACTGGAGCACAGGCCATGGAGGAACACTGCCTACTGGCTTCTCCCCTGGCCCATGCCCAGCCTGCTTTCTTATACCGTACATAATAACCTGCCCAGGTGGCACCACCCATAGAGGGCTGGGCCCCCCACATTGCTCAATAATCAAGACAATACTCCACAGATGTGGCCACAGGCCAGTCCAATGGAGCCAATTCTCCAGTTGAGGCTCCCTCAACCCAGGTGTGTCAAGTTGACACTAAAGCTATCCAGCCCAAATCACTCAGCACCTTATATATTGAGATAGGGTCTCTCACTTGAACTCAAAGCTCAGTTATTAGGCTAGCTAGCCATCTTGCTTTGGAGCTCTTGTAGCTCCACCTATAGAGTACTGGGATTACAGACAGGTCACTATGCCACTGGCATTATGTGGGTGATGGGGATCCCAACTCCAGTGTTTGCTGAGCCATCTTCCTAGCCCCAGGAACTTTGCCTTCTGCTCTTTTTTTTTTTTTTTTTTTTTGAGACCGGGACTCATGTATTCGGAGTTGGCTTCCAACTCTCTAGGTACCTGAGGCTGATCTTGAACTCTGGTCCTCCTGTTTCTACTTTCCTTGGTGCTGAGATTACAGGCATTCATCTCCACACACAGTTTATGCAGTGCTAGGGATGAACCCAAGGCTTTCTTCATGCTGGGCAAACACTCCAACAACTGAGTTCATCCTTAGTCCCCTCTTTTTACTTTTTATTGTTAGACAGGGTGTCAATAAGTTACCCAGGCTATCCTTGAACTCACTATATAGTCAAGGCAGGCTTCAAACTTGAAATCCTCTAGCCCCATGAGTAACTGAAATTACAGGCTAGTTCCCCATGCTTGAATCAGAGTTTTCTAGTACTATTATTATTATTATTATTTGTGTGTGTGTGTGTGTGTGTGTGTGTGTGTGTGTGTGTAGTCAGAGGACAACTTGCAGGAGTCTTGGGTATCAAACTCAGTTCATCAGACTTGGCAGCAAGTGCTTTTACTAGCCCAGCCATCTCTAGAGCCCTCTAATACTATTTTTTGGGGGGAATTGAACCTCATGAATGTTAGGAAAGAGGTCTACCACCTTAAGCTCCAAAGATCCTTTTGAATCTTGTTTTTCTTTTTTCTTTTCTTTCTTTTTTTTAAAATTTTATTTATTTTTGTATGTGTATGAATGTACCGTCTGCATGTTGGTTTGTGCCCCCGTGTCGTGCAATGCCGTGGAGGTCAGAAAAGGGTCTTGGATTCCCCTGGAACTGGAGTTCTCCTGGAATTGGAGTTACAGATGGTTCTCAGCCGCCATGTGGGTGCTGGGGATCGAACCCGGGTCCTCTGCAAGAGCAGTCGGTGCTCTTAACTGCTAGGCTATCTCTCCAGCCCCATCTTTTTTTTTTTTTTTTACATGTATGACTGTACTGTCTGCATGTAGGTAGATGCACCTGTGTCATGGGTCAGAAGATGGTATTATATTCCCCTGGAACTGGAGTTAAAGATGGTTCTTAGCCACCATGTGGGTGCTGGGAATTGAACCCAGGTCCTCTGCAAGAGCAGTAGGTGCTCTTAATGGATGGCTGGAGAGAGCCATCTCTCCAGCCCCTTGAATCTTGTTTTTCTAATCTCGGGGTGTTTCTTTCCTTTAACATAGACACTCCATGAGCCTGATGTAGTAATACATGCCTGTAATCCCAGCATTTGGGAGGCAGAGGCAGGAGGATCACCGAAGTTTGAGGGTAGCTGGGCTATAAATAGTTCCAGACCAGCAAGGGATACAAAGTGAAACCCAATCTCAACAATCCCCTATAAAAAATTAATTCATGGCCGGTTGTGGTGGCGCATGCCTTTAATCCTAGCACTTGGGAGGCAGAGGCAGGTGGATCTTTGTGAGTTCAAGGCCAGCCTGGTCTACAGAGTGAGTTCCAGGACAGCTGGAGCTCTGGGAGCGACAGGGAACCTGCTTGAAAAGACCCAAAAAAAAAAAAAAAAAAAAGTTAATCCAGGCCGGCATGGCTAGTGTACACTGCCTTAATCCCAGCCCTTGGGAGGCAGAGGCCTAGAGGAGAAGGCACGTCCTCGTAAATTCAAGCCAAGACTGGTCTACAGAGAGAGCTCCAGGCCAGTTGGGAACTAAAGGGTCAGTCCCCTGTCTAAAAAGACCAATAATAAAATAATAATATAATAATGATAATTCATTAGCTAACAGCTTGGAATGCGGTGCGGCAATGTCTGATGAGTCTAGCGCTTGGGAGGAAGGAGGCGGAGATAGAGATCAGTAGTTCTTGGTCATTTTGGCTACATATGCAAGTTTGAAGAGTCTGGTTTACATGACGACCTTGTCCTCAAAAATAAACATTTTTTTATTTTTAAAAAAAAACTTTTTTTTTTTTTTTTTGACTCTCTCTTTAGTCCCCAGCTGGCCTGGAGTTTGACTCACGGTATACTTACCGTTTGCCTGAGACTTAAAGGTTTTGCCACCTACCTCAACTAATTGCTGTTTCAGAGTGCTGGGATTAAGGCGTGAGCTACCACACTGGGCGATCAAATGATAGTTTTTCAAAATACATTAATTGTAAGAATATAATTGTTTTTTTTATTCAAGCCAGGGTGGGTGGCACAAACCCTTTTTAATTCCTACAATTCAGGTGGCAAAGGCAAGGCACTGTCTGTGAGAACAGGGCCAGCCTGATCTCTACAAAGCAGAGGTCTAGCCCATCAAAGGGCTTACAGAGCAACCCTGTCTCAAAAAAAAAAACCCCCCCCCCAAATTTCAGCATTTTCCCTCCTTGGGCATCTGTAGACAACGTGGGTCACCAGCAGCTCTGTTGGAGTCACCCACGAAATTTGGACAGGGTTCTCACTCATGACGCGTCTGCTCTAACTGCTCTAACTGTTCAATGGCTGAACGTGTGCAGGCAGTGTTTCCTCGTCCGTCGAGTCCGAGAGGGATATTGGGCTTTTTTTTTTGGGTTTTTTTTTTTTTTTTTATTATTATTTATTTTTGCAGTGTATGAATGTATGTGTCTGGCTGAGGTCTGGCACCCCTGTCGTGCCAATGCGCGGAGGTCAGAAGGGGGTTCTCCCGGATTCCCCTGGAACTGGACGTTCTCCTGGAATTGGAGTTATGAGTCGACGGTTTTCTTGCCGCCATGTGGGTGCGGGGATCGAACCCTGGTCCTCTGCAAGAGCGTCGGTACTCTTAACCGCCTAGCTATCTCTCAGCCCCGGGCATTGGGCTCTTTAAGTTGGACCAAATGACCTTTCTTGAATGGATTTTTTTTTTTTTTTTTTTTTTTATTTTTTTTTTTTTGTCTTTGTCTTTTCGAGACAGGGTCTCCCTGAGTAGTCCCACTGTCCTGGAACACACTCCTGTAGACCAGGCTGGCCTTGAACTCACAAAGATCCACCTGCCTCTCGCCTCCAGAGTGNATTTTTTTTTTTTTTGTCTTTGTCTTTTCGAGACAGGGTCTCCCTGTAGTCCCAGCTGTCCTGGAACTCACTCTGTAGACCAGGCTGGCCTTGAACTCACAAAGATCCACCTGCCTCTGCCTCCCAAGTGCTAGGATTAAAGGCGTGCGCCACCACGCCCGGCTTCTTGAATGGATTTTTCAAGACCACCTACCCAGTGAAAATTCGTGCTAGTCTTTGTACATAAGTAAAAAAAAATTCAAGACCTTCAAAAAAAATTCAGCCTCGGTATAGTGGCACATATCCTTGATCCTTTACTAAGTAGGCAAAGGTAGGTGTATCCCATGAGTTCAGGGCCAGCCTGCTCTACATAATGAGTTCTAGGCCAGCCAGGCAGCATAGTGAGACCCTGTCTCAATAGATCAATTAATAGATTGATTGATCTATAAATAGATAGAGAAATGTTTCAAGTCACTTAGCCACTGTTAGTGGCCTATGAAGAAAAACCTAAGGGGGGGCTACAAAGAAACGCTGTGTCAAAAAAAGTATTTATTTTTTTATATTTATTTATTTTTGGTCTTTTTTGAGAGATGGTCTCCCTTTAGCCCAGCTGGCTCAGAACTCATGTAGACCAGTCTGGCCTTGAACTCACAGAGTTCTGCCTGCCTCTGCCTCTCCAGTGCCGGGATTAAAGGTGTGTGCTACCACTCTGGGCAAAAAAAAAAAGTTTTTGATTCAATACATATTAAAGGTATCCTACTAAAATGGCCGTTTAAAAATATTTAATCAGGAGGCAGAGGCAGGAGGATCTCTGAGTTCAAGGCCAGCCTGGTCTACAGAGTGAGTTCCAGGACAGCTGGGGTTACAGGGAGACCCTGTCTCAAAAAAAATTATTTATTTAATATTTTATTTATGTGTTTGAGTGTATTACCTGCATGTGTGTAAGTGCACCTGTGTCATGCAATGCTCATGGAGGTCAGAAGAGAGTGTCAGATTTCCCTGGAACTGGAGTTATAGACCGTTGTTAGCCACAGTGTGGATGCCATGAATTGAATTTGGGTCCTCTGCAACAGCAGTTAGTGCTCTTAACTGCTGAGCCATCTCTCCAGTCCCTGATTTACTTTATTTTTAATTATGGGTATGTGTCTGTGTGTGTGCATGTGAATGTAGAGTCTCCTTGGAGCTGGAGTTAGAAACAGTTGCTATCCACCCATTGTGGGTGCTAGGAACTAAACCTAGATCCTCTGTAAGAGGAGGATGCATTCTTAACAACTCAGCCATTTCTTCAGCCCCTGCTAAAACTTTCTGAAGGCTTGTTTTCCATTTCTGTTTTTGTTTGTCACACACTATTTCAAACTACAAACCAGTACTGGTCTGTGGAGCCCATTCTGGGACACGCATACTTCTTTGGGCCAATAATTCCAACCCTCTTTTATACCTTTTGCCTAACAGACCTTATTAATCTGAGTTATGAGTGACTATAAGAAAAGAGGGCTTTAGCCGGGTGTGGTGGCACACACCTTTAATCCCAGCACTTGGGAGGCAGAGGCAGGCAGATCTTTGTGAGTTCAAGGCCAGCCTGGTCTACAGAGTGAGTTCCAGGACAGCTGGGGCTACAGGGATACCCTGTATCAAAAAGACCCCCCACCAAAAAAAGAGAGCTGTCTTACCACCAAAGAAGAAAAAAAAATAAAAGCCTGGGCTGGAGAGAGATGGCCTAGCAGTTAAGAGTGCCTACTGCTCTTGCAGAGGACCTAGGTCCAATCCCCAGCTCCCACATGGTGCTGAGAACTGTCTTTGGCTCCAATTCCAGAGGAATCTGACGCCCTCTTCTGACCTCCGAGGCATTGCACGACACTGGTGCACAAAACTGCATGCAGACAGTACATTCATACACATTAAAAAAAAAAAAAAGCTTGCTGGACATGGTGGCACACGCCTTCAATCCTAGCACTCTCGAGGCAAAGGCAGGTGGATCTCTGTGAGTTCAAGGCCAGCCTGGTCTACAGAGTGAGCTCCAGGCCAGCTGGGACTTAAAGGGAGACCCTGTCTCAAAAATACAAAAAAAAAAATAAAAAAAAGTTTTTTTTTTTTTTTTTTTTTTTTTTTATTTATATTTATATATTGTTTTTTGGTTTTGTTTGTTTTGTTTATCTTGTTTGTTTCAGCATCACTCACTTGGTTTTTTAATATAATTTATTTATAATATATATATTTTATCAAAATTAGACCCGTGTCCCCCACATACCCCCCACCGCACCAGAGCTCAATGCATTCTGCCAAACATGCCTTTTCAATATCTTTCTCAGTCTTTCTCAAATATTCTCCATGTGGAAGTTGACTGTTTTGAGGCAGAAATTCACTGTTTCAGTCGTTCTTTGATGCAGTCTTTCTGTTGTTGGTGTTGTGGTGTTGTTGTTGTTTCCAATATGGCATCACTCCCAACTGCTTGGGACAAAAACTCAAGGGGCCATGTACAGGAAATACTTACAACTTGGTAATTGGGACTAGCATCCACAGATGAGGGATGAATGGTAATTCTCGTTTATTTTTCTGGGACTGTTGTTACTTCACTCAGCATGGATGCCTCTAGCTCCGCCATTTTCCTCAAAAGCTCAATGATGGTCGTCTTTCTTTACTACTTGCATAGAACCTCCATTGTGTAGATGGTACCACCTTTTCTCTATCCACTCAATCAGTTGAGGTGCATTTTTGGGTTTGGTTCCAGCTCCTTGCTATTGTGAAGTGAAGCTGAAATAAACATATGGCTGTGCATGTATCTCTGTGGTGGGGTGAAGTCTTGGGGGTACATCTAAGGAGTGGTATGGCTGGGTCGGGTGGCAAAGTTCATTCCAAGTCTTCAAGGGTTCTCCACACTGCCTTTCCATAGTGGCTGTACGAGTTTACATTCCCACCAGCAGTGGTGAGTGTCACCGCTTTCCCCACAACCTCTCCAGCACTTGGATCATTTGTTTTATATATTCTTGATCCTAGCCAGTCTTAATTGGAAGTAAGATGATTATCTTTTTTTTTATTTTTTTTTTATTTTTTTTTTATTATTTTATCTTTAATATGTGTATGAATGTACTGTCTGCATGCAAGGTCTGTGCACATGCCGTGTCCGTCCAATGGCGCGGAGGTCAGAAGAGGGTCTCGGATTCCCCTTGGAACTTGAATTCTCCTGAAATTGGAGTTCACAAACGGTTCCTTAGCTGCCATGTGGGTGCTGGGGATCGAACCCGGGTCCTCCTGCAAGAGCGTCGGTGCTCTTAACCGCTACTATGCTCTCTAGTCCCCGATGATGTGATATCTTAAAGTGGTTTTGATTTGCATTTCTTAATGATTAATGATTTTGAACAATTCTAGGTGTTTCTTCAAGACATCTCAAATTCCTCACTGTGAAGTCTCTGTTCGATTCTTTGCTCCATCTATTGAGTGGGTCCATTTGTTTTCTTTGCTCTTTGTTTTTTGAAGTAGTTTATAATATTCTGGATCAATGCTTTGTCAGATTTTTCTGCAGTGGAAGGTTTTTCCTCCCACTCTGTGGGATTTCTCTTCACTTCCTTGTTTCTTTTGATGTACAGAAGCTTTGATTAAATAAGGTCCATTTGTCAATTGTCGATATTATTTTTTGTGCAGCTGCTGTCTGAATTTAGGAAGTCTTTTTCCTACACTATGTCTTGTAGTCTGCTGCTAACTTTTTCTTCTAATGTGCCTTCAGAGTTTTGGGGTTTTCATGTTGAGGTTCTTTGATCCATTCTGAGTTGACTTTTTTACAGGGTGAGAGGTAGGGGTTTTAATTTCATTCCTCTACAAGTAGTAGTGATCCAGTTTTGTCCAAACCACTTGCTGAAGATGCTGTCTTTTCTCCATTGTGTCTTCCTTGCCCCCTTGTCACATATGCAGATGGCCTGAAATTTTTGTGTGCTCAGTTTTGGATTTTCGGTTTTGTTCCATTGGTCAAAAGGTCTGTTTTTTTTTTTTTTTTTTTTTTTTTTTTTTTTTGGTTGTTTGTTTTTTGAAGTCTGGTATAGAGTTTCCCCTCTGTGTAGCTCTTTTGCTCAGGGTTGTTTTGGCTATTCAGGGTCTTTTTGTTGTTTTTCCAATGATTTAAAGGACTTTTTTTCCCAAGCCTGTGAAGAAACTCTTGGGGATTTTGATTGGGATTGCGTTAAATCTAATACAAGAGTTTGGGTAGAATGGATAATTTTAAAATATTAATTTTAATATATTAATTTTCCCAATCATGAGCATGGGAGGTTTTTCCATCTTCTGAGTGCTTCCAATTTTCTTTCTTAAAGTTTCAAAAATTTTTGTTGTAGAGATCTTTGGTGTCATTGGTTAGGTTTTATTCTAGGTATTTTATTGGTTTTTGAGGCTATTGTTGAGTGGGAAGGTCTCTTTGAAATTCTTTCTCCAGTTCTTGTTCCATTTGCGTAATACAGAAAGGCCATTGAATTTTTTTTAGGTTAATTTTGTATTCCTGTCACTATTGCTGAAGCTGTTAATCTTATTCTAGGAGTTTTCTGGTGGAGTTTTCTTAGCAATCCCTTAAGTAAACCATCAATATCATCAGCAAATAGGGATATGTTTTGACTTCCTCTTTTTCCAATTAGTACCCCTTTAATATCCTTTTCTTGCCTTATTGCTCCTAGCAAGTGTTTCAAGAGCTATATTGAAGAGGAGTGGTGAACAGGGGGCAGCCTTGCTGAAGTCCTACCTTTAAAGGGAAGTTTTCTGTCATTTCCCCCATTTAGGATGATATTGGCTGTGGGTTTCCCTGTACATGGCTTTGATTACATTGAGGAATGAATCCCTCCAATCCAATTCCATCTAGGCTTTAAAGGCATGAAAAGGAATGCTGGAAGTTTATCCAAAGGCTTTTTTGTGCATCAATTGAGATGAATGGTGTGGTTTTTGTTCTTTGATTCTGTTTATGTGTTTGATGATGTTTATTTGATTTTCTTGTGTTTAGACCATCCCTGCATCTCTGGTATGAATCCAACTCGGTCATGAAGGATGATCTTTCTGGGATGTGGGTTCTGTATGGCAAAATTTTGCCAGTATCCTGTTTTAGAATATCTGGAATCTGTATTCATTAGGGAGATGGGGTCTATAATTCTCCTTTTAGTTGTATCTATTGCCTGGTTTTGGGTAATAGAGTGATGCTGGCTTAAATAGAAGGAATTTTGGGAGAATTCTCTCTATTTATTCTTCTAAAACAATTTCAGTAATAATGGTTGTAGGTCTCTTTTTTTGAAATGTTTTATAGTATTCTGCTGTGAAACCATCCTGGGCCTGGGCTTTTTTTTAAGTTTTTGAGGAGGTTTTCTTATTACATCTTAATTTCTTCATGTATTATGGGTCTGTTTAAGGCTGTCAATCTCTTTCTTGGTTTGAGCTTTGGTGAAATTCCGCAGGATTTTTCCAGATATTCATCCAATTTCTTCTATGTTTTCAACTTGGTAGAGTATAGGTTTTTGAAGTATTACCCGTATGATTTTCTGGATCTTTCCTTGTCTGTTGGTGAATATTTCCCTTTTCATCACCAGATTGTATTGATTTGGAAGCTTGTTCCTTCTTTCTTTTGGTTTAACTGGGACTAGAAGGTCTGTCATCTTATTTTTTTCTTTCAAAAAGAAACCAACTTTTGGAATCCATTGATTTTTTTGTATTGTTTTCTTTGGTTTCTATTTCATTTGATTCCTGCTCTGATTTTTGTTATTTCTCCTGACTGCTGTGTTTAGGGTTCATATGTTGTTTGCCTCTCGAGTGCTTTTAGCTGCAGTGTTAGATCTTCAATTGTGATCTTTCTGTTTTTCTAATGTAGGCAACCCTAGGGCTATAAACTTCCTCTTATACTTTTTTAAAGTGTCCCATAGGGGTTTTGTTGTGTTGTATTGTCATTGTCATTCAGTTAACAGGAATGCTTTTATTTTTTCTTTAATCTCTTCCTTGACCATTCATTATTCGATGTGTTGTTTAGTCTCCATGTGTTCTTGTCCGGCAGTAGTGGCTTGTTCCTTGGTGTTGATGTTGAGCTTTAATGCACTGTGGTCCGACAGGATGCATGAAATTTCTAATAAATCTTTTTGTATTTTGTGGAGGTTTCTTCTGTGTACAGTATATGTTTTGTTTTGGAGAATGTTCCATGGGGGTGCTGAAATGGAAAGTGTATTCCTCTGGTATAGGGTAGAGGTCTAATGAGGTCATTTGGTTATCATAATCATTCAGTTCAAAGAAATGTCCTCTGTTTTTTTCTTTGTCCTGTTGACCTAATCAAAGGACTCAGTGGGGTATTGAAATCCCTACTAATGAGTGTACTGGGGTTAGTGTGTGAGTTGTGGTCCCTGGAGAATTGTCTTTTTTTTAATTTTAATTTAATTTATTTTTTTTTTTTTAATTTTTAAAAATTTTTTTAAAGTTATTTATTTGTGTATGTTGGATTGAGTTTGTGTTACTGTTCTGCATGTCTAGGTTTGTGCACCCGATGTGGTTGCAATGCCACGGATAGGTCAAAAGATGGTGTTGGATTCTCCTGGACTTGGAGTTCTCCTTGGAATTGGAGTTTCAGACGGTTCTCGGCTGCCATGTGGTTGCTGGGGATTGAACCTGGTGTCCTCTGTAAGAGCGGCGGCACTCTTAACCGCTGGCAATCTCTCCAGCCCGAGATTGTCTTTATTAAAGTTGGTGCACACATGTTTGGGGATATTTATTCATAATTGTGAAATATCCTTGGTGAATTGTTCCTTTTGATAAAAATGTTAATTTGCTTCTTTCTTTTGTTTTCCTCTTACTTGATTATCGTTTTACTTGAGTTCTATTTTGTCTGATACTAAATAGCAACACCTGCTTTTCTTTTTGGTACCTTTGCTTGGAATATTTTTTCATCCTTTCCCTTTAAGTTGGTGGCTGCCCTTGAAGTGTAAGATGTGTTTCTTGCAGGGACTAGCATATCGATGATTCTGTTTTCCTAATCCAATCTCCCTAGTCTATGTCTTTTGATTGGGTGCAATTTTAGTCCATTATTATTTAAGGTCATGACTGATAGTTTTGTGTTTCTTCCTTTTGCCTTTATCCATTTGGGGTTTGGGTTTAGGTTTCTACTTCTGCAAGTATGCTTTTATTGATTTTCTCTTTCTAGTGTGCCTGGGATGTACTCCTTTTCTCTGCTTCTCTCTTGAATTGCTTCAAGTGTTCTATGAAGGGTTGGTTTTTCGGACATTATTTCTTTATTCTTGTTTATGTCATGAAGGGTTCTCTCTCCTTCAACTATTGACATTTTTGCTGGTAATAAAAAACCTTGGGTTGCATCCATAGTCTTTTAACAATGGAAATGCTTTTCTCCACGTTCTTCTTTGCTTTCAGTTTCACTGAGAAGTCAGTTTGTAATTCTGACAGGTTTCCTCGTGGTCACTTTATTTGGTGTTTGTGGCTTTAAGGATTTTGTCTTTGTTCTGAGTATCTAGCATTTTTACCATGATATGGCATGGAGAGTTCTTTCTGATTCTTGTCTGTCTTGGATTCTTTGCTTTCTATTGTATTCGCTGTTAAGGCTTTGTCTTTTTTTAGTTTGGGGAAATTTTCATCTATTATTCTGTTGAAGATCTGATCAATACCATTCTCTTGGGATTCTTCTCCTTCCTTTATTCCTATGATGTGGAGGTTTGATCTTTTCATAGTGTCACACAGTTCCTGGTTGTTCCACTTTTGTGTATTTTTAAATTTTTCATAATTTTCCTTGAGGTTTTTAGTTGTTCTGTGTTATCTTCCAGGTCTGATAGTCTTTGTTCTGCTTCCTCCATTCTACTTCTGAGGCTTTTTCCATTCCTTTCCTCTTGATTGGATGAATGTTTGATTTCCTTTTTCATTTCCTCTTCTGATTTCTTTAGTATTTCCACTTCCTTTTGGAGCTTCTCAATCTCTCTTTGTAGCTCTTTGCTTCACTGGTTGGTTTCCTTATCTTTTTTTTTTTTCCTATTTTTTTTTTTTTCGGTCTTTTCGAGACAGGGTCTCCCTGTAGTCCCAGCTGTCCTGGAACACACTCTGTAGACCAGGCTGGCCTTGAACTCACAAATATCTGCCTGCCTCTGCCTCCTGAGTGCTAGGATTAAAGGCGTGTGCCACCACGCCCGGCTTCTTTATCTTTTTCAACGTGGGATCTTTTCAGTGTTTCCACTTCCTTCTTGAGTTCTTCATTCTCTTTTCTTAATTCCACAGGGTTGGTAGAGCTTGGTGTGGGATTATCCAGCACCTTTCCCATATTGTCTCTTCTTCATGTTCTTGGCATATGGGCTTCTCCTTGCCTGTATTCCAATATGAGTCCCAAATGCCTCTTCACTGTGTTGAAGGCTTGCTTTGCTTGCCTCCTTCAGATGCCTTTGTTGCTCTTTGTGCTTCAGCTGATCCATAATTTCTTAACTACAATTCATGAATCTGTTTTCCTCCCAGAAAAATAAGCTAATATGGGCTCTTCTATAGAAGTTTGTGCTGGTTAGTTCTTGACAACTTGACACAAACTATAGTAACCTCAGAAGAGAGAACCTCAACTGAGGAACTCCCTCTATGGGATTGGACTATGGGCATGTCTGTAGGGCATCCTCCTGATTGTTAATTGATATAGGGAGAACCAGCCCACTGTGGGTGGTGCCATCCCTAGGTAGTTGGGCCTGGGCTGTATAAGAAAGCTTGCTTAGCAAACCCAGAGGAAACAAGCCTGCGAGTAGCCTTCCTCCATGGTCCTAGGTTCCTGCCTTAGCTTCCCTTAATGATGGACTGTCACGTATAAGCTAAATAAACCCTTTCTTCCTCAAGTTGCTTTTGGTCATAGTGTTTATCACAGCAACAGAGAAGCAAACTAGTATACTTGTTAATGTACAAGAAAATCTGTGAACGATGGGTGTATGAGTTACTTTTCTGTTCCTATGATAAAACACCATGACCAAGGCAGCTTACAGAAGGAAGAGTTTATTTGGCTTAGTGTTTAAGGGGAGAGTCCCTAATGGCAGGGGAGGAATGGCAGCAGAACACAGCCAGAGCAGGAAGTGGAAGGGTCACATCTTCAAGAAGGCACTGGAAGCAGAGAGAGAAGGGAAATGTGGCAACGCTCAAAGTCCACCCCCCAGTGACAGGCTTCCTCCAGCAAGGCAGCATCTCCTAAAACCTCCCAGAACAGTGCCACCAACTGGGAACAAATTGTCTACATACTTGGAGCCAATGGAGGACATTCTCATTCAAACCACTGCAATGGATCACACTTGTAATCCCAGCACTTGAGAGGCAGAGGCAGGAAGATTAGGGGGAATACCATTAGCGTGGGCTGCATAGTGAGTTATAGACCAGCCTGGGCTACAGTGTGAGACTCTGTCTCTAAAAAAGAAGTTGGGGGGCCTGGGAGTGGGGCTAGGGAGAGGAATGGCTTAGCAGTTAAGAGCTTGTAGTGCTCTGGCAGAGGACCTGAGTTTGTTTCCCAGCACCTGTGGCTTGCAAGTGCCTGGAACTCTCTAACTCCAGGGGATCCAAAGCCTTCTTCTAGACTCCATGGGGATACTCACATGCACAGACATATGTGTACACATAATTAAAACTAAAAATAATCCTTTAACAAGGAGTTGGGGGCCAGATGTGGCGGTGCACACCTTTAATCCTAGCGGTCAGGAGGCGGAGGCAGGCAGATCTCTGTGAGTTCACGGCCAGCCTGGTGTCTACATAGTGAGCTCCAGGACAGCTGAGACCAAAGGGAGACCCTGTTTCAAAAAGACAAAAAGGGCTGGAGAGATAGCTTAGAGGTGAAGAGCGCTGACTGCTCTTGCAGAGGACCCGGGTTTGATCCCCAACAACCATGTGGTGGCTGAGAACTGTGTGTAACTCCAATTCCAGGAGAACTCCAGTTCCAGGGGAATCCGAGACCCTCTTCTGACCTCCGCGGCATTGCACGACACGGGTGCACAAGCCTACATGCAGACAGTACATTCATACACATAGAAAATAAATAAAAAAAATTTTTAAAAAGACCAAAAAAGGGAGTTGGGGAGGCTGAGGAGATAGCTATCAGTCGAGTGCTTACTGTATAAACCTCATTGTCTGAGCCTGATTATCTGGATCTCAAGTAAAGAAAAAAAGCTGCACATGGTGGTGACCACTGCAGTCCCAGCATTAGGGACACAGAGATAGACATATTCCCGGGTGGTCCCTGGGCCAGGAAGCCTAGCCTAATTGGTGAGCTCTATATACCAGTGATAGACCTTGTCTCAAAACACTAGGTTGGGGGATGGAGAGATGGCTAATCGGTTAGGAGCACTGGCTGCTCTTGCAGAGGACCCAGGTTTGGTTCCCAGCACCCACATGGCGGCTAACAACCATCCATAATTCCAGTTCCAGGGGATCTGACACTCTCTTCTGGCCTCTGAGGGTACTGCATGCATGGGTGCACTTACTTACATCCAGACAAAATACCCATAACACACAAAATATGATAATAAGAAAAATTTTAAAATAACAAGGTGGATGGCACCCAAGGAATGACACCTAGGGTTGTTCTCTGGCTTCTGGATGCACACACACAGACAGGCAAGTATACACACTCAAAAACCAATAAAAGAAAATTTAACTGGATCATGCTGGAGTAAAAACCAATCTGAAACAAATCTTAAATTAATCCTGACAAAAGATCAATGTCTCTTGTCAGCACTCGGGAGGCAGAGGCAGGTGGATCCATGTGAGTTCAAGGCCAGCCTGGTCTACAAAAAAAAAATCAAAGTCTCCTGCTTTTATTTGTTTATTCATGTATTGTGTGTGCATATGTGTGCAAATATGTGCTCACATGGTGTATTTATGAAGATCAGAGGAAAACTTAAGAGAATCTGTTCTTTCCTACTGGTGTATCTGGGGGACTGAACTCAGTTTGTCAGACTTGGCAGCAAGCACCTTTACCTTCTGAGCCATCTCACCAGCGCCTCCTACATTTTATATGAAGAACTTGGAATATAGACGTTAACAACTATAAAACAATTTTAAAAAATTCATTATTGCCAGGCATGGTGGCACATGCCTTTAATCCTAGCACTCGGGAGGCAAAGGCAGGTGGATCTCTGTGAGTTCAAGGCCAGCCTGATCTACATAGTGAGTTCCAAGACAGCTGGGGCTAAAGGGAGACCCTTTCTCAAAAAAGACAGAAAAAAAGTTTTTATTACTTTGTCATTGGTTGGTTGTGTAGAGACAGGTTGTCCCTGTAGCCCCAGCAGGCCAGAAACTTGCTATGTAGACCAAGCTGGCCTGGATTTCCCAGAGATCCATCTTTACCTTCCAGTGCTTGGATTAAAGCTGTGCGCCATTGTGTCTTGCTTTGTTATTATCTTTTTTTTTTTTTTTTTTTTTTTTTTTTTTTTTCTTTTGAACAGGGTCTGCCCCTGTAGTCCCAGCTGTCCTGGAATGACATCGCTCTGTAACCAGGGCTGGTCTTACACTCACAGAGATCCGCCTCACTCTGCCTCCCGAGTGATAGGATTACATGTATGTATTCTGTTAATGTGTATTGAGTGTTTTGCCTTGCCCGGTCTGTATTTCAATGCACAACTACACAGCGTGCTAGTTAAGGCTGTGGAGCCACGAAGAGGCATGGCGAGCCTGGTTACCGACAAGTAGCTAAGGGCAAGGGGAGGTCGGCTAGAAATTCATATATATAGAAACTACTAGTAATATTAATAGTGCCGGGGGCATGGAGAGATGGCCTAGGGGTACAGCATGCTCCGAATCCCGCTAGCCTTACAGAGGACCCGGAGACTACTGTCGTACTACGATCCCAAACCCTTCGCCCGACCATTCGAGCGCCCGGCCAGCAACCCCACATGTGGGCCGAAGGCCACGAAACCCGTCTGAACACCCCTGCTCGAATTTCCAGGAGAACTCGCAGATTCCCAGGGGACATCCCGAGACCCTGCTTCTGACCTTTCTCGTTTCTTGAGCATGCACGACACGGGGTGCCAAAACAATCACCCCTGCCACACCAGACAGCACAGCTCTCACTACGCAGCATTAAACACGCAAATCCGACTTAACAGAACCCAATATTCTAGAATAAAAAAAAGAATTAAAAAAAAAAAAGAAATACGTTTGGCCAGTGAAGAAGAGGTGGGCCAGAGAGCAGAAGCAAACAGAAAGGAAGTGGGTGGCTGGATAAGATCGCCTAGCGGTAAAGAATGTGTCTCACCCACCGGATGCTCTTACAGAGGATCCAGGTCAGCTCGCCATGCTGTCAGCCTTCCCGGTTATCCCTCGCAAGGGCACCCACACTGCGCAGTGACAACTACGCACCCGAAGGAGCGCCACACGAGTTACACAGGGCGAAGCCCTGGTCTGAAACTCCAAGGTCTAAGGATGTAGATACACATTGTGGCAGGAGCTCCAGCTCACAGTGGTACGCGATCGACGAAGAATCTCCCCGTTCTTATTTGACTCCTTCCGCGGCATCCTATGCACGACCATGGGTGCACAGACTTGCCATGCAGACAGTTAACATTCATACACAATACAGAAATAAAAAAAATTAACAAAAAACAAAATTAAAAAAAAAAGAGAAAAACAAAAATGGGAAGTGAAGGAGAAGGGAGAGGAGTGCTTCCATGGACAGAACCTCTGGACTAGGTGGTTACAGCATCACTTTTATGTTCCATGACCTATATGCGAGCATATATTTTTTAAGTCTTTAAATCAAGAGCAACATGACTGGTACAGCAGTCTTTTTTCAAAACGTTTATTTACTTTATTTTTACTTAATGAGTGTTTTGCTTGCACTGGTATAGTGCGCTATGGTGCATTGTGTGTAACCTGTGTGCCCAAAGAGTCATCAGAGAGGCGTGGGACCTGGCCAGTGCTGGATCCTGTTGTGAGCTAGAGTTCTCTACGAATGGATGTGGAGCACCATCCTATGGGTTGTTGGGTCGTAAACCTAACTTGGGGTTCCTCTTCGCAAGAGTTGAAGCATATTGCACTCAACGGCCAACCCATACCCTCCGGTACCTCCAGCCCGGCTGGCCATCCTTTTTTTCGTTGTTTGCTTTTTGGGGTTTTTTGAAACAGAGTTTCCCCATCTATATGCCTTGGTCTTAGCCTAGGTAACGGCTCCCTAATGTGCTTGAGTTCAGTGGCTAGGCTACTAATTCACAGAGGTTCTGCTGCTTCTCTGTCTGAATCTTGGGACTAAAAGGGGAATGCACCACCATCTAGTCAAGAACATGCGATCTTTTTTATACTGTAATCCTTTTTAATAAAATCTATTAGCTTAGTTCTCTCAGTGTGTATTCGAAGTCAGCTTATGCTCCTGCATCTGCTAGGCCGTGGTATTTGGTGACTAGGCACCCCCGTGGTCCCCATGGCGAATGTCGTCATCATGAACGTTTTCAGGCCTCAAGAATCAGTGGCATCAGATCCTCTGGAAACTTTGATTCGAAAGCATGGTATCTCAGCCGTCTGGCAAAGGTGGAGAACGTCCCGAGGTGACTGAGGCAAGGTCCAACACCCCGCCACTGCAAGTATACGCAATTTAACCGACACGCAGACTGGACACGAGAACATCCTCGCTGCTAAGATGCTCACGCGCACCCAGTTATCATCCTACATCATAGACGATCCCGCACCCTAAGCAGTTGCCTCCGCGGCGTCCTCATAACCCTGCTTAGACCATTCTAATCTCCAAGCCCCAGGAAAATGCATTTTTTTAAATTTTTATTTATTTTTTTTTTTTTTCTTTGTAATGTATTTGCATTTTAGGTTTGTGCCACCCGTTGTTGTGCCAATTGCTGCGGTAGGTCAGAAGAGGGATGTCGGATTCCCCTGGAATGGAGTCTCTGGAATTGGAGTCCAGCGAGACGGTTCTTCAGCCGCCATGGTGGGTTGCGGGGTCAACACCCGGGTCGGTCCTCTGCCAAGAGCATGGTCAGCGCTCTTTCAAGCTAAGGCCAGCCCATCCAGCCCCGAGAACCCTACATTTTTTTTGGCTTTTCGAGAACAGTGGGTCTCCCGTACCCCAGCTGGCCCTGGAATTCACCTCTGTACTAACCGGCAGCTGAGCCTCGAATCTCACAGAAAGATCGCCTCGACCGCTCTGCCCTCCCAAGTGCTAGGAAATTAAAGGCCCTGTTGCCACAAGCTCGGGGCTCATCGAACATGCATTTTTTAAAAGGGATATACTAGTTCATAGGCAGGGGCTAATGGACAGATGCAGGAAGGGCCAAACCTCAGAAGCTGCTGCTGACAATTCCAATATAATACCGCAGAGACTGGACTCTGGCTAGTTGGGAGACACGAGTGGCAGAAGAAGGGCAACAGGGAAACAGAGACATCCGAATATTTAACCACCGCGGACGAATTCGAAGGCACACCTTCCGCTCTAGTCATGCGTGCCCTGCATCTGCCTTCTCCGATACCAGTTCGTATGCCGCGACACATCTTCCTTAGTACTCTATAGCCTTGCTTGTGCTATAGTTTTTAATTACACTGAATTGAAAATTACCCATTTAACCTGAGCGTGGTAGTGGCACATCTAAAATCCCAGTACATGAAAGGCAGATTGCAAAGAGGGGATCACGCACAATTCAAAGTAAACCCTGTGCTACACAGTGGGTTCCCAGAGCCAGGGAGGGCTACAAAAATGAAAACCCTGTGCTTAAAGATAAACAGCTTGGGGCTGGAGAGACTAGCCTAACGGTTTAAGAGCACCAAACGAAGCTCTGCAGAGGACCACGCGGGTTTCCGATCCCCGCACCACATGGCAGCTCGAGAACCATCTGAAACTCCAGTTCCAGGGAAACTCCAGTTCCAGGGGGAATCCGAGACCCTCTCCTGACTCTGTGGACTGCATGGACAGGTTGAACTACATAAAAAAAAAAAAAAAAAAAAAAAAAACAAAAAAAAAAATAAAAAAAATCACGAAACCACTGTCACATGTGTGTCGACAGTCACACGTTCCTCTACACATCGCAAAATTAACTAAAATAAAAAAGCCGAATAATACAGCCAGGGGTGCTCGGTGGCACTCAAATTCGCTTTTAATCCTACGGTGACTGGTGGGCGAGGATCAGGGTGGCAGCATCTCTCAGGTGACGTTCAAGGCCTTCTGGATCTACAGGGGCACGAGCTCTTGCAGGCCTCAGCTGGGACTAAAAGGAGAGTACTCAAAAAATTAAAAATAAGAATAAAAAAAAAAAAAACAAACTAAACAAAACAAACACAAACACACACATAAATAGCTGCAGCCCTGTTGCAAATCGTACTTCTAATACTGTGCTAGCACATAGGTCCTGGAGGCAGAGGCAGTAGACTCTGGCATGGTCTCAAGAGTGCCTAGTCCCATGCTCGTCTCACTATGCCACTAAATCGGTTCCAGGTTCAGCTGGGGCTACAGGGAGATCCATATGCACAAAGCAAGATCGCCCCCCCAAAAAAAGTAAGTAAATAAACACAACTAGGCATGATGGCTCTTGCCTATAATCTCTTAAGGCACTCCAGGCGGATTGAGGGCAGGCTCGATTTCGTATAGAGGTCATAGTGCTAGCCAGGTTACATAGAAAGACCCTGTCTCACGCCGGGCCAGAAAGTGACCCTGTCTCAACAAACAAAATAGAAATTCTGTTATTCATTGTGGACTCTATCTCCTCTTAGTATTCTATGGCCTGTGGTCATCTGGAATGCAGCCGCTAAGACATTGTGTCTTGGATGAACTCAAAGCTGACTTCTTCATTCGATCGTTTTTCTTTTTTCCTCCTTTAAGACAGGGTTTCCCGTAGCCCCTTGCTGGCCTGGACCACCCCTATGTAGACCAGGCTGGCCTTGACTCACCAGAGATCCCGCCTGCTCTGCCTCCAAGAATGCTGGATTTAAAGGCATGTACCATCACACCCTGGGGTCTCATTATCTTTTAATTTTTTTAATATGGCTACTGAGAAAATTCTATATTGTATATCCGATATTCATTGTATTGAATGACACTGTTATAAATGATAATCAGTGACAGTATTAGCCTCCTGGTGGCACAGGCCTGTAATCCAGACTACTTACTTCCAATAAGTAAAAGATCAAAAGTTCAAGGCCAGGTCGGCATAGTGGTGTAATCCTTTAATTCCAGCACTTGGAAGCAGAGGCAGAGGCAAGTGGATCTCTGTGAGATCAAGCACCAGCATGTCTAAATTAGGAAGTTCCAGGCAGCTAGGGCTAAAGGGAGACCCTGTCTCAAAAAAAAAAAAAAAAGAAATTAAAATAATAAATATATTAAAACAAACAAAATAAGGGTAAGGGTATGGTCATGTAGAGCACTTGCCTAGCACACACAGAGCTTTTGAGTTTAATTGCTCAGCACACAAAAATTATTTGGGAGTTTCTTCAGAAGTTGTGATTTCATTTTCAGCCAATGGTTCAGCACCTTGTCAAAGTCTGAGCTTGTATTGAACTCAGGGTGCTTGAGCGAAAGGAAATGCGTCCAGGGCCCAGCAGCCTTCCTTGTCAATGCCAATTTGAGTCCGAACACCTGCACGCCTCTGAACACATCAGCACTGCTCGTTGAATTATCTCCCCTCGCACGCTTAACACACACTGAGAGCTCAGATGTCTAGCTCGTCCCGCCAGTGAGAACACAGATATACTGACTGAGACGTATCATCGACCTTCTATTAATTAACCACTAAAGTCTTAATTCTAAGGAATACGCTCGGTAAGTCTCTTCGGGCAAGACTTTCTGCGTGGTTTAGCTGCCTTAACTAAACATCGTCCATTAAAATAAACTGGAATTTCATGTCGTTTGCCTCAGTCGTTTCCAAACGTACTAAAAACTCAATATAGCTAAGGGCAGAAACACAAAGAAATCCAGACTTAATTCTGCCAGCAATCACATGACTTGCAAGACTCCCAGTGCATACTTTCCATTACATGGTGGAATGGAAGCTCAGGCCTCTAATTGCTTTTGACGTGAATAGCTTGAATAACTTGTAGAGATGTGGTTTTTTTCCCCCCCCTGTCATTATTCAAGTGAACTTGGATGCTTCTCCCTATTTAGACAAATGTCCCGGGTTCCATACTGACAAGAAGTTAGGTTCTGCTTGCTCATTAGCCACATTCTTTTCCCTAAAAAAGTTTAACAGTCCACATTCAAAGTTGAGCAGGGCCGCATCAGGTAAGGGACCTGCAGGGTGGTTTCCCACCTTACTAGGATCATGAGAAATGGTGGTTGTGCCATTGAACATCAGGCAATGGGAACCCGTAAAGGGGTTGTTGAACTCGTATGTGATCAGCCGGGGATTGACCTTCAGTGCATCCGACAGTATATAACCGAGTATTTGTCCATATTAAAGATCGGAAAGAGTATCAATATAATAATACTAACAAGCTGTCATTAAACAGTTGTTGAACTCTTCCTCAGCCCGTTCTTAAAACTGTACGCACGTTCAAACAAAAATTAAATAATAATAAACTCAAGCAAATTTTCAAGCTTAATTGGATTATCATTTGTACTACGAATAATACTACAGACTTAGTTATGAGGGAACTTTTATTTTAAATATGGTACAAGTTCTTCTACGCCGGGCATGGTGGCACTGCTTTTAATCTCACACTCTGGGTACGGGCACCGAGGCCGAGCGCGATCTCTGAGGTCAGGTACCCAGCTGGTCTACCAGAACTCGGTTCCAGGACAACTGCGGGAAAGGGAGACTGTTTCAAAAAGACCGCAAGAAAAAAAAAAAAAAATCTGACCTTAGCCATGTGACCATGAATATATGAAATACTAAAATTCTTGTTCTTTTTTGAGACAGAATCTCATATAATTAAGTACTCCCCAAATGTTTGTTGACAGTTACTAACCGGAAGGAGAGAGGGGCTGTTTTCTGTCGCACCGAGTCACAAGCAAACAAACAAAAACTCCCACCATGAGGCAGTGCGTCGGTGGTGCATGCTTTAATCCCAGCACGGGAGGCAAAGGCAGGAGCTCTCTGTTGAGTCGAGGCCCATCCTGGCTACTAGAGTTATGTCCAGGCCAAGGGGGACACAAGTGGAGATCCCTGTCTCAAAAACAAAAAAAAACCTACCACCTTAAAATGCAGGTTGCAAGAAAGCAGTGCACCTTAAACCTGAATGAGAAACTATGTAAATTATTTACCATTGAAATTTTAAAATACTGATCTGAGTTAAACCTGAGCTGATCTGGGTGTAGAATCATCTTATCCACTTGAAACAAGGGCATATATTAGAAAGAAGTAAAACATAGTCAATAGCCATCACCCATATTCATTACTCTACCTGTCGTTGATGTTTTGGGAGGAGAAGGTCTCCACTTTGGTTAAAATTACCACCCAACCACAAATTTTACATTAGATGTCAATAGGCGATGCGGACCACATAGTCTTGGCTTGCATAGATCTGAGGGTCTATACAATGAGTAATTTGCAATGTAAATCATTTCTGGAGGACATGCCATTATATTGTTGTTGGTTGTTTTTTTGTTTTGTTTTCCTCCAGGCCACTTCATTTTCTGCACTTCAACTATGGCTTTTCTAACACAGTTCAAGGGCAGGAGAACTTAAGAGAAATGGAAATTATCAGGAAAGAAGAAAAAAGACCAAGCCTCTTGCCAAACTATAGTGAGCTCCGAGCCCGGGGTCCCACCCTCATGCTGCCCCGTGTACCTTGCGCCTGGCCTCGTCTTGCCTGAACCAGCAGAGCAGATCCGTGGCCGATACCCAGTGCCTGGCCTTCCTGGCAGAACCGCCGTCCGCCGTTGCTGTTGGGCAGCACCCACCCCCCACTCGCGGTCCCGGGCGCCCCACCCAGGACAGCTATCATCACGGCACTCGACGGGCTGGAGTGCCGCACAGCCAGAAGCCCCCTTTTTCCTCGAAAACATTATATAGTATGGCAAGGGAGACTATTTTCTCTCCAAGTGCTTAACTCTTCCACCAAAACTGGGAGGGATCAAAGTTACTCCGAGCAGGAGCCGGTTCTGGCGGGTCCTGGGAGCGGTGGGGGGACCAGCCGAGAGCACGCGTGTTTGACGAAACGGTAGGGTTCTCTCTTTTCCATGCAAAGCCAGAGGTTTGATTGTCTGTTAAATTGTTCCATGTTCATGTTGCGTAGCTGATACTTAAAGGATGGACAATGTAGAATGTTGACAGATACGCAATTTTCCACTAGACAAATCGTGTTCCCATTTCTCCACCTTTGCAGTATCTCTGTCTGTGGCATTCTTTAGGTTGCCCGATCCATCCTTTCCAAGGTTCCTTGCGGCTTCACTACGTTAGGAAACCCAGGGCTCCAGGGGAACTTCTTTGAATCCTGGCAAGACAAAAGTCAAACCTTACTACTCTGCTTAGCAGATTGCCTAGAACGTCTCCAAGTTGTGGGGTGGGGGTTAAACCTGCAGAAGATTATTTACATGAGCGAAACTGTCCACGTAGATCTGCATTTGTCAAAGTGCGTGGCAAAACAGAGCATGACAAGTAAAGAGCAAGGAGGAAAGAGATAAAGGAGAGTTACCACCGACTGTGAGCACTTGCCCGCCACTTCCTCTCTTGACCGAGACTACTGTAATTCATCGCGGGAAATCGAGGATACAGCAACATCAGAAATTGTTCTGAATCGGCTATGCTCCTGATGCTGTATCTTTGAATCAAGTGCAATTCGGGACGATAACCTCTGTCTGTACGAGTAGACTTAATCCATACTTTAGAAATGTATATTTTGGTTGTTGTTTTATCTTTNCTATCAGTCGAGTGCTTACTGTATAAACCTCATTGTCTGAGCCTGATTATCTGGATCTCAAGTAAAGAAAAAAAGCTGCACATGGTGGTGACCACTGCAGTCCCAGCATTAGGGACACAGAGATAGACATATTCCCGGGTGGTCCCTGGGCCAGGAAGCCTAGCCTAATTTGGTGAGCTCTATATACCAGTGATAGGACCTTGTCTCAAAACACTAGGTTGGGGGATGGAGATGGCTAATCGGTTAGGAGCACTGGCTGCTCTTGCAGAGGACCCAGGTTTGGTTCCAGCACCCACATGGCGGCTAACAACCATCCATAATTCCGGTCCAGGGGATCTGGACACTCTCTCTCTGGCCTCTGAGGGTACTGCATGCTGGGTGACTTACTTAATCAGACAAAAACCCATAACACACAAAATTATGATAATAAGAAAATTTTAAAAATACAGGTGGTGGCACCCAAGGAATGACACCTAGGGTTGGTCTCTGGCTTCTGGATGCACACACACAGACAGGCAAGTATACACACTCAAAAACCAATAAAAGAAAATTTAACTGGATCATGCTGGAGTTAAAAACCAATCTGAAAACAAATCTTAAATTAATCCTGACAAAAGATCAATGTCTCTGCAGCACTCGGGAGGGCACAGCAGGCAGGTGGATCCTGTTGAGTTAAGGCCAGCCTGGTCTACAAAAAAAAATCAAGGTCTCCTGCTTTTATGTTTTTCATGTATTGTGTGTGCATATGTGTGCAAATATTGTGTCACATGGTGTATTTTATGAAGATCAGAGGAAAACTTAAGAGAATCTGTTCTTTCCTACTGGTGTATCGGGGACTGAACTCAGTTTGTCAGACTTGGCAGCAAGCACCTTTACCTTCTGAGCCCATCTCACCAGCGCCTCCTACATTTTATATGAAAGAACTTGGAATATACGTTAACAACTATAAAAACAATTATAAAAATTCATTTATTGCCAGGCATGGTGGGCACATGCCTTTATCCTAGCACTCGGGAGGCAACGGCAGGTGGATCTCTGTGAGTTCAAGGCCAGCCTGATCTACAATAGTGAGTTCCAAGACAGCTGGGGCTAAGGGAGACCCTTTCTCAAAAAAAAAAAAAAAAAAAAGTTTTTATTACTTTGTTCATTGGTTGGTTGTGTTAGAGACAGGTTGTCCCTGTTAGCCCCAGCAGGCCAGAAACTTGCTTATGTAGACCCAAGCTGGCCTTGACAGAGATCCCTTTTACCTTCCAGTTGCTTGGATTAAAAGCTGTGCGCCATTGGTTTGCTTTGTTATTATTATTTTTTTTTTTTTTTTTTTTTTTTATTTTGGACAGGGTCTCCCTGTAGCCGCAGCTGTCTGGAACTCGCTCTTGTAGACCGGGCTGGCCTTTAACTCACAGAGCATCCGCCTGCCTCTGCCTCCCGAGTTGATAGGATTCTATTATTATTTTTAATGTGTATGAGTGTTTTGCTATGCGGTCTGTTTCAAGCACACTACACACATGCGTAAGGCTGCTGGAGCCACGAAGAGGCATGCGGCCGGTACCGACAAGTAGTAGGGCAAGGGGAAGGTCGGTAGAACTTCAGATATATAGAAACTACCTAGCTACATAATAGTGCCGGCGGGCATGGAGCGATGGCCTAGGGGTACAGAGCGAACGCTGCTACAGAGGACCAGACGTCGTATACGACCAAAGCCGACTCGCGCGGCTCAGACCCCGCATGGGGCCGAGACATCGAAACTCCTCTCAGAAACCCTGCCAATTTCCAGGAGAACTGCAGTTCCCAGGGGAATCCGAGACCCTGCTTCTGACCTTCCGTCTTGGCATTGCACGACACGGGGTGCACAAACATCCCCCGCCCACAGACAGCTTTACCTTCACTCGCAGCATAACACGCAAACCATAACTACCAAATTCTAGAATAAAAAAAAATTAAACAAAAAAAAAGAAATAGTGGCCCAGTGAAGAAAGGGGCAGAGAGAGAAGCAAAGAAAGGAAGTGGGGCTGGAAAGATGGCCTAGCGGTTAAGAGCACCGACTGCTCTTACAGAGGACCCAGGTTCGATCCCCAGCACCCACATGGCGGCCGAGAGCCGTCTGAAACTCCAATTCTAGGAGAACTCCAGCTCCAGGGGAATCCGAGACCCTCTTCTGACCTCCGCGGCATTGCACGACATGGGTGCACAGACTTGCATGCAGGCAGTACATTCATACACATACAGAAATAAATAAAATTAACAAAAAAAAAATTAAAAAAAAAAAGAAAAAAAAAGGAAGTGAAGGAGAAAGGGAGAGGAGCTTCATGGACAGAACCTTGGACTAGGTGGTTTACAGCATTTCACATTTGTTCCATCTATATGCAGCATATATTTAAGGTTTTAAATCAGAGCAACATGACTGGACATGCATTTTTTTTTCAAAAGTTGTATTTATTTTTACTTATGTACATGAGTGTTTTGCTTGCATGTATGTATCTATGTGCATTGTGTGTACCTGGTGCCCAAAGAGTCCAGAGGAGGGCACTGGATCCTGTTGGAGCTAGAGTTCTACATGGTTGTGAGCAGCCATATGGGTGCTGGGAACCTAACTTGGGTCCTCTTCAAGAATAGCAAATGCACTCAACTGCCAAGCCATCCCGAGCCTCCAGCCCCTGGCCATCCTTTTTTGTTTGTTGCTTTTTGGGGTTTTTTTGAAACAGAGTTTCACTATATAGCCTTGGCTGGCCTGGAAGTCCCTATGTAGTCAGGCTGGTCTCTAATTCACAGAGGTCTGCCTGCTTCTCTGTCTGAATGCTGGGACTAAAGGGGTGCACCACCATGCTTAGAAGAACATGCATTTTTTTATTGTATCTTTTTAAAAAATTTTTATTTATTCTCATATGTGTATGAATATACTGTCTGCATGTAGGTTTGTGCACCCGTGTCATGCAATGCCTCAGAGGTCAGAAGAGGGCATCAGATTCCTCTGGAACTGGAGTTAAAGATGGTTCTCAGCCGCCAAGTGGGTGCTGGGGGTCAAACCCTGATCCTCTGCAAGAGCAGTTGGCGGTCTTAACTGCTAGACCATCTCTCCAGCCCCAGAACATGCATTTTTTAAATTTTTATTTATTTATTTTTCTATGTGTATGAATGTACTGTCTGCATGTAGGTCTGTGCACCCGTGTTGTGCAATGCTGCGGAGGTCAGAAGAGGGTGTCGGATTCCCCTGGAACTGGAGTTCTTCTGGAATTGGAGTTACAGACGGTTCTCAGCCGCCATGTGGGTGCTGGGGATCAAACCCGGGTCCTCTGCAAGAGCGGTCAGCGCTCTTAACTGCTAGGCCATCCCTCCAGCCCCAGAACATACTTTTTTTGGTCTTTTCGAGACAGGGTCTCCCTGTAGCCCCAGCTGGCCTGGAATTCACTCTGTAGACCAGGCTGGCCTCGAACTCACAAAGATCCGCCTGCCTCTGCCTCCCAAGTGCTAGGATTAAAGGCCTGTGCCACCAAGCTGGGCTCAGAACATGCATTTTTAAAAGATAGTACTAGTTATAGGCAGGGGCATGGACAGATGCAGGAAGCCAACCTCAGAAGCTGCTGTGAAATCCAAAAAAGAGATGATCTGGCTTTGAGGAGAACAGTGGCAAGAAGGGCACAGGGAAACAGAGACACCGAATTCTTAAGGGGAAGAAATGAAGGAACAAGACTCCCTGCATGTGTGTTCACTGTACTCTATAGCTTGCTTGTTATAGTTTTTATTACACTGAATTGAAATTACCCATTTAAGCCTGAGCGTGGTAGTGGCACATCTAAAATCCCAGTACATGAAAGGCAGAGGCAAAAGGATCAGCACAATTCAAAGTAACCCTGTGCTACACAGTGGGTTCCATGCCAGGAAGGGCTACAAAATGAAACCCTGTGTTAAAGAATAAACAGCCTTGGGGCTGGAGAGATAGCCTAACGGTTAAGAGCACCAACAGCTCTTGCAGAGGACCCGGGTTCGATCCCCAGCACCCACATGGCAGCTGAGAACCATCTGAAACTCCAGTTCCAGGAGAACTCCAGTTCCAGGGGAATCCGAGACCCTCTTCTGACCTCTGTGGCATTGCATGACACGGGTGCACGAACCTACACGCAGACAGTACATTCGTACACATACAAAAATAAATAAAATTAAAAAAAAAGAATAAACAGCCAGCTGGGTGTGGTGGCACATGCTTTTAATCCTAGTGCTTGGGAGGCAGAGGTAGGCAGATCTCTGTGAGTTCAAGGCCTGTCTGGTCTACAGGACGAGCTTCAGGCCAGCTGGGACTAAAAGGAGACCCTGTCTCAAAAAGATTTTTAAAAATGAATGAATAAACAAACAAACAAACAAACAAACAAATAAATAGCTGCAGGCCTGGTGGCACATGTCTTTAATCCTAGCACTTGGGAGGCAGAGGCAGGTAGATCTCTATGAGTTCAAGGCCAGCCTGGTCTATATAGCGAGTTCCAGGTCAGCTGGGGCTACAGGGAGATCCTATGGCAAAAAGAACCCCCCCCAAGAAAAATAAGTAAATAAACAACTAGGCATGATGGCTCTTGCCTTTAATTTTAGCACTCAGGAGATAGGGGCAGGCAGATTTCTATGAGTTCAAGGCTAGCCAGGGCTACATAGAAAGACCCTGTCTCAAGCCGGGCAGAAAGACCCTGTCTCAAAACAAAAAGAAATTTTCTGTCTATTCATTTGTATTTTCCTCTAGCCCTGGGTAATCTGGAATGGCAGCCACTAGACATGTGGCTTTTGAGAACTCAAAGTGATTTTCTTCATGATCTTTTTTCTTTTTTTCCTTTTTGAGACAGGGTTTCCCTGTAGCCCTTGCTGGCTGGAACTCCCTATGTAGACCAGGCTGGCCTTGAACTCACAGAGACCCGCCTGCTTCTGCCTCCAAAGTGCTGGGATTAAAGGCATGTACCATCACACCTGGCTCATTATCTTTTAATTTTTTTAATATGGCTACTAGAAAATTCTATATTGTATATCCGATATTCATTGTATTGAATGACACTGTTATAAATGATAATCAGTGAAGTATTAGCCTCCTGGTGGCACAGGCCTGTAATCCAGACTACTTACTTCCAATAAGTAAAAGATCAAAAGTTCAAGGCCAGGTTCGGCATAGTGGTGTAATCCTTTAATTCCAGCACTTGGAAGGCAGAGGCAGAGGCAAGTGGATCTCTGTGAGATCAAGACCAGCCTGGTCTAAATAGGAAGTTCCAGGCCAGCTAGGGCTAAAGGGAGACCCTGTCTCAAAAAAAAAAAAAAAAGAAATTAAAATAAATAAATATATAAACAAACAAAATAAGGGTTAAGGGTATAGCTCAGTGGTAGAGCACTTGCCTAGCACACACAGAGCTTTGAGTTTAATGCTCAGCACACAAAAATATTTGGGAGTTTCTTCAGAAGTTGTGATTTCATTTTCAGCCAATGGTTCAGCACCTTGTCAAAGTCTGAGCTTGTATTGAACTCAGGGTGCTTGAGCGAAAGGAAATGCGTCCAGGGCCCAGCAGCCTTCCTTGTCAATGCCAATTTGAGTCCGAACACCTGCACGCCTCTGAACACATCAGCACTGCTCTTGAATTACTCCCCTGCAGCTTAACACACACTGAGCTCAGCTGTCACGTCACACCAGTGAGAGAGCACAATTATATGAGCCAGTAGACGTCTCTCGGAACCTTTTTAATTAATCCACTAAAGTCTTAATCTAAGGAAACAGCTCGGTAAGTCTCTTCGGCAAGTTTCTGCTGTTTAGCTGCCTAACAAAATTAAAATAAACTGGATCTTCATGTTTTGCCTCAGTCTTCCAAACGTACTAAAAACTCAATATAGCTAAGGGCAGAAACACAAAGAAATCCAGACTTAATTCTGCCAGCAATCACATGACTTGCAAGACTCCCAGTGCATACTTTCCATTACATGGTGGAATGGAAGCTCAGGCCTCTAATTGCTTTTGACGTGAATAGCTTGAATAACTTGTAGAGATGTGGTTTTTTTTTTCCCCCTGATTATCAAGTGAACTTGGCTTCTCCCTATTTAGACAAATGTCCCGGGTTCCATACTGACAAGAAGTTAGGTTCTGCTTGCTCATTAGCCACATTCTTTTCCCCTAAAAAAGTTTAAACAGTCCACATTTCAAAGTTGAGAGGGCCTGCATCAGGTAAGACTGCAGGGTGGTTTCCACCTTACTAGGACTCACTGATGAAATGGTTGTTGTGCCATTTAACATCAGGATGGGAACCCTAAAGGGGTTGTTGAACTCCTGTATGTGTATAGCCTGGGATATGACCTTCATGCATCCGACTAGTATATACCGAGTATTTTCCATATTAAAGATATGGAAGATATCAATATAAATAATACTAACAGCTGTCATTAAACAAGTGTCTACTCTATCCTCAGCCCTTTAAAATGTACAGCACTTCAAAAAATAAATAAATAAAATGCACAGCACTTCAAGGTGATGGATTCCATTTTACTAAAGAAAATAAGACCTCTACCTTTGAGGACTTTATATTTAAAAAATTTCAAGCTGGGCATGGTGGCACATGCTTTTAATCCTAGCACTTGGGAGGCAGAGGCAGGCAGATCTCTGAGTGTTCAAGGCCAGCCTGGTCTACAGAGTGAGTTCCAGGACAACTGGGGCTAAAGGGAGACCTGTTTCAAAAAGACCAAAAAAAAAAAAAAAATCTGACATATAGCATGACATGAATATATGAAATACTAAATTCTTTTCTTTTTTGAGACAGAATCTCATATAATTAAGTACTCCCCAAATGTTTGTTGACAGTTACTAACCAGGAGAGAGGGGCTGTTTTCTGTCTGCACCAAGTCACAGCAACAAACAAAAACTACCACCTTAGGCAGGGCGTGGTGGTGCATGCCTTTAATCCCAGCACGGGAGGCAAAGGCAGGCAGATCTCTGTGAGTTCGAGGCCAGCCTGGTCTATAGAGTGAGCTCCAGGCCAACTGGGACTAAAGGGAGACCCTGTCTCAAAAACAAAAAAAAACCTACCACCTTAAAATGCAGGTTGCAAGAAAGCAGTGCACCTTAAACCTGAATGAGAAACTATGTAAATTATTTACCATTGAAATTTTAAAAACTGATCTGAGTTAAACCTGAGCTGACTGGGTGTAGAATCTTATCCACTTGAAACAAGGGCATATATTAGAAAGAAGTAAAACAAGTCAAAGCCATCACCCATATTCATTACTTACCTGTGTGATGTTTTGGGGAGAAGGTCTCCATTTGGTAAAATTACCACCCAACCAAAATTTTACATTAGTGTCCATAGGCATGCGGACCACATAGCTTGCTTGCTAGATCTGAGGGTCTATCACAATGTAATTTGCATGTAAATCAATTTCTGTGAGAAATGCATTTTTGTTGTTGTTGTTTTTTTGTTTTTGTTTTCCTCCAGGCCACTTCATTTTCTGCACTTCAACTATGGCTTTTCTAACACAGTTCAAGGGCAGGAGAACCTTAAGAGAAATGGAAATTATCAGGAAGAAAAAAGACAGTCCTTGCAAAGCTAAGTGAGCTCCGAGCCCCGGGTCCCACCCTCTGCTGCCCGGTCCTGCGCTGCCTCGTTTGCTGACCAGCAGAGGATCCGTGGGATACCAGTGCCGGCCTCCTGGCAGAACCCGCCTCGCCTGGCTTTGGGCAGCACCACCCGGGTCCCGGGCCACCCAGGACAGCATCATCACGGCCTCCGGGCTGGAGTCCGCACAGCAGAAGCCCCCTTTTTCCTGAAAACTTTTAGATGGCAGGGACTATTTTCTTCCAATGTAACCTTCCACCAAACTGGAGGGAAAAGTTACCCGAGGCAGGAGCCGGTCTGGGGTCCTGGGGGGTGGGGGGGACCAGCGAGAGCAGGTGTTTGAGAAACGGTGGTCTCTCTTTTCCATGCAAAGCCAGAGGTTTGATTGTTGGGTTAATTGTTCAATGTTCATGTTGGTACTGAATACTTAAAGATGGAAATGTTAAAGAAAATGGACAGATTTTCCACTAGACAAATGGTTCCCTTCCCACCTTGCAGTTCTTGCTGTGGATTCTTAGGTTGCCGATCCATCCTTCCAAGTCCTTGGGTTCACTATTAGGGAAACCCAGGGCTCCAGGGAACTTCTTGAATCCTGAAGACAAAAGTCAAACCTACACTCTGCTTTTAGGCAGATTGCTAAACTGTCTCCATGTTGTGGGTGGGTAAACCTGCAGAAATATTTAATGAGGAAACTCCACTAGATCTGCATTTGTCAAAGTGCTGGCAAAATCAGCATGACAAGTAAGAGCAAGGAAGGAAAGAGATAAAAGGAGGATTACACACTGTGAGCACTGCCCCTTCACGAAACCTGAATTAGGAAATCAGGAAAGAAAATGGAGTGCATGCTGTGTGTATGAATCAAGATGGAGAATACAGTAATATAATAGAAATTATTGTTGTTGTTATTTTGTGGTGCTGACCTCAAACCAGGGTCCTCAGGCATTCCAGGCAAACGGCCCCCGACTGAACTATGTCCCCAGCCCGAAGATACAGTTCTTACTGTGGGTTGCTGCACAGTGCAATTTATTTATTTTATTTTAGGATGCTTAGCTTTGAAAGGTTTGAAAAGTCATATAATTTATTCCTTTGTGCTTAGACAGTATTTCGTTTTAAGAATAGTACAGACTTATCTCACCATTTGCTACTAATATTTTATGAAGAATTTGTCTCTTTAAAGCTATTATTTCAGTTAGGAACGCTATAAGTTGAAATAGGAAAGCAACTCTGCCAAGGTCCCCTTTTCTTCCTATAGCTCCTCTTCTCCCCTGTCATCTGGACAGTGGAAATATTCTACGTGTGCCGCCATTATGGTCTCTAGTGCAGTTTCAGAGAAGCCTGGGCTCCTGGAACATCATGCAATTAAATGCCTCTGTGAATCTATTTTATGTATGTATGTATGTATGTATGTATGTATATATTGGTCTTTTTGAGACAAGGTCTCCCTGTAGCCTCAGCTGTCCTGGAACTCACAGTGTAGACCAGGCTAGCCTTGAATTCACAGACATCCACCTACCTCTGCCTCCTGAGTGCTGGGATTAAAGGTTTGTACCACCACACCCAGCACGAATCTATTTTAATTAATTATTTACTTTCCTTTTTGGTCTTTTAAATAAGGTCTCATTTGGCCCAGGCTAGCCTTAAACTTACTATGTAGTCAAGGATGACCTCAAACACCTGATCTTCATGCTTCCATCTCCTGAGTCCTGGGATTACAGGTGTGTACCACCAAACCCTGTTTGTGGATGCTGGGAATTGAACTCAAGATTTTCTGCATGTGAGGCAAGCACTCTACCAACTAAGTTATATATCTACTATATGCATATTATATTCTATCATCTACTCTATTTTTAAAATGTTAATATTTATGTAGTCCATTTCTCTTTTGAGACAGTAAAGAAAGAGAAATTAAGGTGCCATGGGAAGGGAAAGGAGTCTCTCATCCTGGGGCCTAGTTGAAATCTTTGAGAGTCAAGAACTCCAGCCCAATTAACAAAATTTGTGTGAAAGTTGCCTACCTAGAGACAACTCCTTCTACATATTTCTTCTATACGGATATTTCAGGCTGGAGGGATAGCGCAGCCATTAAAGGCTAAGGCTAACAACTAAAAAATGAAAGATATTTCAAAAAAAGAACGTTAAGGTTGGGTATGTGGCACACACCTTTAATTCCAGCACATGGGAGGCAGAGGCAGGCGGATCTCTGTGAGTTCCAGAATAGCTGGGGCTACAGGGAGACCTTGTTTCAAAAAGACAAAATAGCTACTTGGTAACAGAGTTTTTTCAGGGTACAGGAGGATGTAGTGTAGTGACATTACAGACCTCCCCCAACCCCCCCTTTTCCCATTCCCAGATTAGCCACTAGTTTTAGTTTTAGTTTCCTCAGTGGGCTTCGGGATGGCTTGCCTTAGCTGAACCATTATACCTGGGTGAGGCTGGAGCTTACGGGTCAACAACCTCACTGATACTCTTTTTTTTTTTTNCAGGTGCAGTGATAGTGAATCTAGTCCGTTATTGAACGTGACCTTATCAGGGAACCCGTCTATCATCTTGGTTTGGGTGTGTTGCGTTCAGGGTGCCCCCTGCCAGACAGCGGTAACCGTTCCTCCCCCTCCCGCTCTACCTTACCTCTTCCACCCCAGCACTGTGGCCCAGTGACGAAGGTGGGCAGCGAGAGAGCCCACCAAGACAGGAAGTGGGGTTGGCAAGACTGGCCTACGCGTTAGAGCACCGACTGCTCTTACAGAGGAACCCGGTCGCCCTACCGCCCCACATGCGCGGCCGGAAGCCGTCTGAAACTCCCAATTCTAGGAGACATCCCGCTCCAGGGGAATCCGAGACCTCTTCTGGACACTCCGAGGCATTGCAAGCGACATGGACACAACCTATCATTGCAGGCAAGTACATTCATCAACCATCAGAAATCATAAAAATAAAAAAAAAGAAATTAAAAAAAAAAAAAAAAAGAAGTGAAGGAGAAAGGGAGAGGAGCTTCATGGACAGAACCTTGGACTAGGTGGTTTACAGCATTTCACATTTGTTCCATCTATATGCAGCATATATTTAAGGTTTTAAATCAGAGCAACATGACTGAATGCATTTTTTTTTCAACAAGTTGATTTATTTTTACTTATGCATGAAGTGTTTTGGCTTGCATGTATGTATCTATGTGCATTGTGTGTACCTGGGTGCGCAAAGAGTCGCAGAGGAGGATGGTCCTGTGGATGCTAGAGTTCCACTGGTTGTGGCAGCATATGGGTGAGGGAAATGAACTTGGGTCCTCTTCAAGAATAGCAAATGCCACTCAACTGCCAAAGCCATCCGAGCCTCCAGCCACCTGGCATTCCTTTTTGTTGTTGCTATTTTGGGGTTTATTTTGTGAATACAGAGTATACGCTTTTCTTCATTATAGCTGGGCGGGCCTGGTGTGAATCTATGTAGTCAGGCTGTCTGCTAAGAACGAGAGGTCTGCCGGCGTGCCTGTCGTAATGCTGGGGATAAAGGGGTGCAAACCAGCTGAGAAGGACACTGCAGTGTTCTTTTAGGTATCTTGGAAAAAATTTTTAATTTATTCTAATATGTGGATGAATATACTGGTTGAATGTAGGTTTGTGCACCACGTGTCATGCGAATGCCCGTCAGGGTCAGAAGAGGGATCCAGATTCTCACTTGGAATTGAGGTTAAGATGTTATTTCAGCCGCCAGATGGGTGCTGGGGTAAACGCCTGAGTCCTCTGCAGAGCATGTTGGCGTCTTAACTGCTAGCATCTCTCAGCCCCAGAAATGCATTTTTAAATTTTATTTATTTAATCTTTTTGCTATGTGTAAGATGTACTGTTGATGTAGGTCAGGTCTGTGCCACCCGTGTTGTGCCAATGCGCGGGGTCAGAAGAGGGTGTCGGATTCCCCTGGAACTGGAGTTTTCTGGATTGGAGTTTAACAGACGTGGTTCTCAGCTGCCTGTGGGTGCTGGGGTCAACCCGGGTCCTCTCCAAGAGCGGTCAGCGCTCTTAAGCTAGGCATCCCTTCCAGCCCCGAGAACCATCTTTTTTTGGTCTTTTCGAGACCAAGGGTCTCCCTGTACGCCCAGCTGGCTGGAATTCGACTCTGTGGTAGACCCGGCTGGCCTCGAACTCACAAAGATCCGCCTGCTCTGCTGCCCAAGTGCTAGGATTTAAAGGCTGTGCCCAAGCTGGGGCTCAGAAATGCATTTTAAAAGATAGTACTAGTATATAGGGAGGGGCATGACAGATGCGAGGAAGCGCAACCTCAGAAGCTGCTGTGAGAATCAAAGAGATGATCTGGCTTTTGAGAGGGAACAGTGGCAAGAAGGGCACAGGGAAACAGAGAACGAATTCTTAAGGGGGAAGAAATGAAGGGAACAGAGACTCTCCTGCATGTGTGTTACTGTAACTCTATAGCTTGCTTGTTATAAGTTTTTATTACACTGAATTGAAAATTACCACATTTAGCCTGAGGTGGTAGTGGCACATCTAAATCAGAAATGAAAGGCAGATTGACAAAGGATCACGCACAATTCAAAGTAACCTGCGTGCTACAGTGGGTTCAGAGCAGGGAAGGGCTACAAATGAAACCATGTGTTAAAGAATAAACAGCTTGGGGCTTGGAGAGATAGCTAACGCGTTAAGAGCACCAACAGCAGCTCTTGCAGAGGACCCGGGGTTGATCCCACGCACCCACATGGCAGCTGAGAACCATCTGAAAACTGAGCCAGTTTGCCGGAGGAACTCCAGTTTCAGGGGAATCCGGACCCTCTCACTGACCTGTGGACTTGCATGGGACACGGGTGCACAGACCTACACGTGAGACAGTGTTCTACACATACAAAATAATAAAATTAAAAAAAAAGGAATAACAGCCAGCTGGGGTGGTGGCACATCTTTAATCCTAGTGTTGGGCATGGCCAGAGTGAGGCAGCTCTCTGTGCGTTCAGGCCTGTCTGGACTACAGGGCCGCGCTTCAGGCCAGCTGGACTAAAAGGAGACCTGTCCCCACCCCAAAAGGATTTTAAAAATGAATGAATAACACAAACAAAACAAACAAAACAAATAAAGTAGCATGCAGCGCTGGTGGGCAATTTGTCTTTTAATCCTAGCACTGCGGGAGGCAGAGGCAGTTAGTCTTGGCTGATTCAAGGCCAAGCCTGGTCTATAAGGGTGGGTTTCCAGGGTTCAGCTGGGGCTAAGGGAGATCCTATGGCAAAAGAAACCCGCCCCAAGAAAAATAAGTAATAAAAAACTAGGCATGATGGCTCTTGCCTATAATTTTACACTCAGGAGGATAGGGGCAGGTCAGATTTCTATGAAGTTAAAGGCTAGCCAGGTTCTACATAAAGACCCTGTCTCAAGCCGGGCAGAAGACCCTGTCAAAAACAAAAAGAAATTTTTCTGTCTATCAGTTTGTATTTTTCCCTCTGCCCTGGGTAATCTGGATGGCAGCCACTAGAATGTGGCTTGTTGAGAATCAAGTGATTTGTCTTACTGATCTTTTTCTTTTTTCTTCTTGAGACAGGGTTACTCGTGAGCCATGCTGCCTGAACTCACCTATGTGACAGGGTGGCCTTGATCCACAGAGCAAGCCTGCTGCTACTCTGCCTCCAAAGTGCTGGGATTAAAGCATGTGACCATCACACCTGGTCATGTATTTGTTAATTTTTTTAATTGCTACGTAGAAAATTCTAATATTGTATATCGATATTATTGTATTGAATGACACTGTTATAATGATAATCAGGATTATTAGGCCTCCTGGTGGACAGGCCTGTAATCCAGATACTTACTTCCAATAAGTTAAAAGATCAAAAGTTCAAGGCCAGTGTTCGCATAGTGGTGTAATCCTTTAATTCAGCACTTGGAAGGCAGAGGCAAGGCAGTGGATCTCTGTGAGATTCAAGACCAGCCGGTCTAAATCAGAAGTTCCAGGCCAGCTAGGGCTAAAGGGAGACCCTGTCTCAAAAAAAAAAAAAAAAAGAAATTAAAATAAATAAATATATAAAAAAAAAATAGGGGTTAAGGGGTATAGCTCAGTGGTAGAGCATTGCCTAGCACACACAGAGCTTTGAGTTTAATGCTCAGCACACAAAAATATTTGGGAGTTTCTTCAGAAGTTGTGATTTCATTTTCAGCCAATGGTTCAGCACCTTGTCAAAGTCTGAGCTTGTATTGAACTCAGGGTGCTTGAGCGAAAGGAAATGCGTCCAGGGCCCAGCAGCCTTCCTTGTCAATGCCAATTTGAGTCCGAACACCTGCACGCCTCTGAACACATCAGCACTGCTCTTGAATTACTCCCCTGCAGCTTAACACACACTGAGCTCAGCTGTCACGTCACACCAGTGAGAGAGCACAATTATATGAGCCAGTAGACGTCTCTCGGAACCTTTTTAATTAATCCACTAAAGTCTTAATCTAAGGAAACAGCTCGGTAAGTCTCTTCGGCAAGTTTCTGCTGTTTAGCTGCCTAACAAAATTAAAATACCTGGATCTTCATGTTGTCCTCAGTCTTCCAAACGTACTAAAAACTCATATAGCTAAGGGCAGAAACACAAAGAAATCCAGACTTAATTCTGCCAGCAATCACATGAACTTGCAAGACTCCCAGTGCATACTTTCCATTACATGGTGGAATGGAAGCTCAGGCCTCTAATTGCTTTTGACGTGAATAGCTTGATAAACTTGTAGAGATGTGGTTTTTTTTTTTTCCCCCTGATTATCAAGTGAACTTGGCTTCTCCCTATTTAGACAAATGTCCCGGGTTCCATACTGACAAGAAGTTAGGTTCTGCTTGCTCATTAGCCACATTCTTTTCCCCTAAAAAAGTTTAAACAGTCACATTTCAAAGTTGAGGAGGGCTGCATCAGGTAGACTGCAGGGTGGTTTCCACCTTACTAGGATCACTGATGAAATGGTTGTGTGTGCCATTTAACATCAGGATGGGAACGCTAAAGGGGTTGTTTGAACTCCTGTTGTGTATAGCCGTGGGATATGACCTTCATGCTCGACTGTATATAGCGAGTATTTTCATATTAAAGATATGGAAGTATCAAAAATAATACTAACAGCGATTGCTGCCATAATAGCAAGTGTAGTAACTCTAAGAGTCATCAGCACTTTAAAGATGGTACAGCACTTATGAAATAAAATAAATAAATGCACAGCACTTCAAGGTGATGGATTCAGTTTACTAAAGAACAATAAGACCTCTATCCTTTGGGACTTTATATTTAAAAAATTTCAAGCTGGGCTGGTGGACTGCTTTGATCTACGCACTTGGGAGGCAGAGGCAGGCAGATTCTGAGTGTCAAGGCCAGCTGGTCTACAGAGTGGTTCAGGACAACTGGGGGTAAAGGGAGACCTGTTTCAAAAAGACCAAAAAAAAAAAAATCTGACTATAGCATGACATGATATATGAATACTCAATTCTTTTCTTTTTGAGACAGAATCTCATATAATTAATGTACTCCCCAAATGTTTGTTGACAGTTACTAACCAGGAGAGAGGGGCTGTTTTTCTGTCTGCACAAGTCAGCAGACAACAAAAACTACACTTAGGCAGGGCGTGGTGGTGCATGCCTTTAATCCGCACGGGAGGCAAAGAAGGCAAGATCTCTGTGAGTTCGAGGCCAGCCGTTACATTTATGCCAGCCAACGGACACAGGGAGACCTGTCTAAAAACAAAAAAAAACCTACCACCTTAAAATGCAGGTTGCAAGAAAGCAGTGCACCTTAAACCTGAATGAGAAACTATGTAAATTATTTACCATTGAATTTTTAAAACTGATCTGAGTTAAACCTGAGCTGACTGGGTGTAGAATCTTATCCACTTGAAACAAGGGCATATATTAGAAAGAAGTAAAAACAGTCAAAGCCATCACCCATATTCATTACTTACCTGTGTGTGTTTTGGGGAGAAGGTCTCCATTTGGTAAAATTACCACCCAACCAAAATTTTACATTAGTGTCCATAGGCATGCGGACCACATAGCTTGCTTGCTAGATCTGAGGGTCTATCACAATGTAATTTGCATGTAAATAATTTCTGTGAGAATGCATTTTTGTTGTTTGTTTTTTTTTGTTTTTGTTTTCCTCCAGGCCACTTCATTTTCTGCACTTCCTATTGGCTTTTCTAACCAGTTCAAGGGCAGGAGAACTTATAGAGAATGGAAATTATCAGGAAGAAAAAAGACAGTCCTTGCAAAGCTAAGTGAGCTCCGAGCCCGGGTCCCACCCTCTGCTGCCCGGTCCTGCGTGCTCGTTTGCTGACCAGCAGAGGATCCGTGGGATACCAGTGCCGGCCTCCTGGCAGAACCCGCCTCGCCTGGCTTTGGGCAGCACCACCGGGTCCCGGGCCACCCAGGACAGCATCATCACGGCCTCCGGGCTGGAGTCCGCACAGCAGAAGCCCTCCTTTTTCCTGAAAACTTTTAGATGGCAGGGACTATTTTCTTCCAATGTAACCTTCCACCAAACTGGAGGGAAAAGTTACCCGAGGCAGGAGCCGGTCTGGGGTCTGGGGGGTGGGGGGGACCAGCGAGAGCAGGTGTTTGAGAAACGGTGGTCTCTCTTTTCCATGCAAAGCCAGAGGTTTGATTGTTGGGTTAATTGTTCAATGTTCATGTTGGTACTGATACTTAAAGATGGAAATGTTAAAGAAAATGGACAGATTTTCCACTAGACAAATGGTTCCTTCCCACTTGCATTCTTGCTGTGGATTCTTAGGTTGCCGATCCATCTTTCAAGTCCTTGGGTTCACTATTAGGGAAACCCAGGGCTCCAGGGAACTTCTTGAATCCTGAAGACAAAAGTCAAACCTACACTCTGCTTTTAGGCAGATTGCTAAACTGTCTCCATGTTTGTGGGTGGGTAAACCTGCAGAAATATTTAATGAGGAAACTCCACTAGATTTGCATTTGAAAGTGCTGGCAAAATCAGCATGACAAGTAAGGAAGGAAAGAGATAAAAGGAGGATTACACACTGTGAGCACTGCCCCTTCACGAAACCTGAATTAGGAAATCAGGAAAGAAAATGGAGTGCATGCATGTGTGGTTGAATCAAGATGGAGAATACAGTAATATAATAGAAATTTATTGTTGTTGTTATTTTTGTGGTGCTGACCTCAAACCAGGGTCCTCAGGCATTCCAGGCCAACGGCCCCCGACTGAACTATGTCCCCAGCCCGAAGATACAGTTCTTACTGTGGGTTGGCTGCACAGTGCAATTTATTTATTTTATTTTAGGATGCTTAGCTTTGAAAGGTTTGAAAAGTCATATATTTATTCCTTGGTGCTTAGACAGTATTTGTTTTAAGAATAGTACAGACTTATCTCACATTTCTATCTAATATTTTATGAAGAATTTGTCTCTTTTAAAGCTATTATTTCAGTTAGGAACGCTATAAGTTGAAATAGGAAAGCAATCTGCCAAGGTCCCCTTTTCTTCCTATAGCTTTTCTCCCCTGTCATCTGGACAGTGGAAATATTCTACGTGTGCCGCCATTATGGTCTCTAGTGCAGTTTCAGAGAAGCCTGGGCTCCTGGAACATCATGCAATTAAATGCCTCTGTGAATCTATTTTATGTATGTATGTATGTATGTATGTATGTATATATTGGTCTTTTTGAGACAAGGTCTCCCTGTAGCCTCAGCTGTCCTGGAAGTCACCAGTGTAGACCAGGCTAGCCTTGAATTCACAGAGACATCCACCTACCTCTGCCTCCTGAGTGCTGGGATTATAAGGTTTGACGACACACCCAGCAGAATCATATTTTAATTAATTATTTACTTTCCTTTTTGGTCTTTTAAATAGGTCTCATTTGGCCCAGGCTAGCCTTAACTTAACTATGTAGTCAAGGATGACCTCAAACACTGATCTTCATGCTTCCATCTCCTGAGTTCCTGGGATTACAGGTGTGTACCACCAAACCCTGTTTTGTGGATGCTGGGAATTGAACTCAAGATTTCTGCATGTGAGGCAAGCACTCTTACCACTAAGTTAATTTCTACTATATGCATATTATATTCTATCATCTACTCTATTTTTAAAATGTTAATATTTATGTATCCATTTCTCTTTGGAAAAGTAAAGGAAAGAATTAAGGGTGGCCATGGAAGGGAAAGGAGTCTCTCATCCTGGGGCCTAGTTGAAATCTTTGAGAGTCAAGAACTCCAGCCCAATTAACAAAATTTGTGTGAAAGTTGCCTACCTAGAGACAACTCTTCTACATATTTCTTCTATACGGATATTTCAGGTGGAGGGATGGAAGCCATTAAAGGCTAAGGCTACAACTAAAAATGAAAGATATTTCAAAAAAAGAACGTTAAGGTTGGGTATGTGGCACACACTTAATTCCAGCACATGGGGAGGCAGAGGCAGGCGGATCTCTGTGAGTTCACGAGATAGCTGGGCAAGGGAGAACCTTGTTTCAAACAAAAAAAAAAAAAAAAAAAAAAAAAAAGTTAAAAAAAGAATGTTAAAATAAGGGCTGAAGAAGAAATGGGTCAGTGGTTAGAAGCACTTGTTGCTCTTCCAGAGGACCTTAGTTCAATTCTAGCACTCATGTCTGGCAGCTCACAACCACCTGTAACTTCAGCTCCAGGGCTTCTGATGCCCTCCTTCCAGCCTCCAAGTGGGCTGGGGCTGGAGAGATGGCTCAGTGGTTAAAAGTATTGGCTCTTGCAGAGGACCCAGGTTCAGCTCCCAGCACCCATCATGGCAGCTAACAACCATCCCTAACTCCAGTTCCAGGGGATTTGACTTCCTCTTCTGACCTCCAAGGGAACTGTGTGCATGTGGCACACACATAAAATAAAACTAGATTTGGGGCTGGAGAGATGGCCTAGCTGTTAAGAGCTCCGACCGCTCTTACAGAGGACCCGGGTTCGATCCCCAGCACCCACATGGCGGCCGAGAACCGTCTGAAACTCCAATTCCAGGAGAACTCCAGTTCCAGGGGAATCCGACACCCTCTTCTGACCTCCACGGCATTGCACAACAGAGGTGCACAAACCTGCATGCAGACAGTGCATTCATACACATACAGAAATAAAATAAAAATAAAAATAAAACTAGATTTAAAAGGGATTGTTAAATCAGGCGTGGCGGCACTCGCCTTTAATCCCACATTTAATCGAAGCACTCAGTAGGCAGAGGCAGGTGGATTTCTATGAGTTCAAGGCCAGCCTGGTGTACATAGTGAGTTCTAGGCCAGCTAGGGCTACAGGTAGACCTTGTCTCAAAAAAATTGTTAAAATATTAATTAACGGGTGGGGGGCTAGGAAGGGGGACACGGGTCTGTATTTGATCACAAAAGAGTTTGATTCTCAGCACCCATATGGTGGATAACAATGCTTGGTAACTCCAATTCCAAGGGAATCCAACAACCCTCTTCTGACCCCACATCATTGCACAGCATGGGTGCTCTTACATACATATATAGAGAGAGGGAGAGAGAGAACTCACCCACAGTGTTGTCATCTGACTTCCACAAACGTGCCATGGCTTCACCTGAGTAGAGAGAAAGTTCTGAAAAGAATCCAAGTTATTGCAGGGGGAAGGGGGGACTGTGTCTTCAACTCCCACCCCACTGCTACTGAGACCTTTACTTCTAAAATTTCATTTCCCTGTATTAGGTAGTAAGAAGGTCAGAAGGGCTTGAATTTGACTCTCTTCTCACTAGAGGAACTCTGTGCTTTGTGACTGAACTTTCTGTCTTTGGCACCTCCTCCATTTATGCACACGTACTTCACATACACCCCTTTCTAGTTTGCCATTTGAATCAGAAGACTCATATGCCCATAAGGGTGAGAGTGTTAATGGCAAACCCTCACCTCATTGTTAATAGTGGGTCAATGGCCTGCTTATAATATTAAGTGGTAATGAGGACAACAATATAATATTCTCAGTTATCTTGATAGCTAAAATGTATTCAACACTTTTCTGTACTCACATTTTGCATGCTTTAAGTCAATGAATTTCCCTAATTACCCTGTCTCATAGTGGAAACAGGCCTAAATAGATTGAAGTGCTAGGTAGTGGTTCAGGCAGAGTTCAAATTCAGAGGTCTGACTCTGAATGTGAGAGTCCTGATTGCCCCTTTCCAGGCTTCTGTCCAGAGCTAGAGGACATAGAGACTTGCTCCTGGTCCAGCTTCTGAGGATGCACAGGTGCTCTGAGTTTTTCCTGTGTTGAAGCACAGGTGATAAGAGTTAGCTGTAGCCAGCTGGGCATCTGAGGTCTCACTTTTGTGGGATGTTGTCAGGGAGAACCACAGAGACTGAGAGCCCAGTCGAGCAACTTACTAAAAGAGATAGTCTTTGGGCTAAAGAGATAGCTCAGTGGTTAAGAGCACTGGATCCTCTTGCAGAGGACCTGAGTTTGGTTCTCAGCACCCATATGGTGGATAACAATGTTTGGTAACTCCAATTCCAAGGGAATCCAACAACACTCTTCTGACCTCCATATCATTGCACACTATAGGTGCTCTTACATACATGCAAGCAATACACTCATACACATAAAAAAAAAAATAGAGCCAGGTGTGGTGGCACATGCTTTTAATCCCTACATGCAGGAGGCAGAGGCAGATGGATCTCTATAAATTCAAGGCCAGGTTGGTTTACATAGTGAGAGCCAGGCCAGCTGGGGCTGCAGGGAGACCCTGTTTCAAAAAGAAAAAAAAAAATTACCATAGGAGCTGGAGAGATGGTTCATCAGTTAAGAGCACTGGGGGCTGGAGAGATGACCTAGCAGTTAAGAGTGCCGACCGCTCTTACAGAGGACCCGGGTTCCATCCCCAGCACCCACATGGCGGCCGAGAACCGTCTGAAACTCCAATTCCAGGAGTCTGACACCCTCTCCTGACCTCCACGGACCTTGCACGACACGGGCGCACACACCTAGCACGCAGACAGTACATTCATACACATACAGAAATAAATAAAAATTAAAAAAAAAAAAGAGCACAGGCTGCTCTTCTGGCCTGGGACTGGAGTTATGGACAATTGTTAGCAGGCATTTTGGTGCTGGGAATCAAACCTGGGTTTTCTGCAAGCATTGCCAGTGCTCTTAACCACTGAGCCATCTCTCCAGCCCCAGTCAGAACTGACATTGGGTTTCGTCCTCAATTACTCTTCACCTTGTCTTTTTGAGTCTTTGACTGAACCCGGAGTTCACCAGTTGGCTAGACTGGCTGGTCGGCAAGTGCTAGGGCTCTGCCTGGCTCTGCCTCCCCAGTCCAGGTTTGGATGTAGACTTGTTTTTTGTTTGTTGTTGTTGTTTTTTTTTTTTTTTTTTTTTTTTTGTGTGTGTGTGTTGTGTGTGTGTGTGTGTGTGTGTGTGTTTTTGTCTTTTAGAGACAGGGTCTTCCCTGTAGCTCCAACTGTCCTGGAACTCACGTCTGTAGACCAGGCTGGCCTTGAACTTGCAAAGATCCACCCTGCCCTCTGCCTCCCAAGTGCTAGGATTTAAGGCATGCGCCACCACGCCCGGCATAGATGTAGACTTTTAGATGGGTGGTAGGGAAACGAATTCATGTCATGTTTGTGCACCAAGCACTGTAGCAATTGATCCATCTCTCCAGTTCCACTAGGTTGATTTTGACCTAAAAAAAAAAAGCCCAGGGAGATGACTCAGTGGGTAAAAGAGAGCCTGCTGACAACCTGAGCTCAATCCCAGGGACCCAATAGTGGAAGGAAAGACCTGACTCAAAAGTCAGTCTTCTGCCCTACAAAAATGTGTGTGTGTGTGTGTGTGTGTGTGTGTGTGTGTGTTTAACATGCATGTCCAACCCCCCATGCACACAAAATAAAATGGTCATACAAGTTTGAAAGGTATGATTTTTAAAATTATTTAACTAAAATATATAATAAACAAATAAAATGAGATTAAAATTATTTAACTAAGGACTTAAACTTTGGTGTTTAAATGTGTATATATATATATTATTATATATATATATGGTATATATCCACCAGCTGGCTTTTTATATTTTTTTTTGTGTGTCTGGTGTCTCCCTTTCTTTTTTTTTTTTTTTTTTTCTTTTTTTTTCTTCCCTTCCCTTCCTTTCCCTTCCCTCCCTCCCCTCCCTTTCCCCTTCTCTGTGTCTTTTTTATAGCGGCTGGTTTTTAGACAGCCAGGTGTAGTGCTATCTTTATTCCTCCCCAACTTCCAGGGGCAGAGGCAGAGCCATCTCTGTGGATGGAGAGCCAGCTTGGTGCTGCACATCTTTAATCCCAGCCACTTGAGTCAGGCCAAACGGTGGATCTTCGTGAGTTCAAGGCCAGCCTGCTTCTACATAGTGAGTTCCAGGCCAGCTAAGGCTAGGAGAGAGGAAAAGGAAGAGGGAGGTAGAGGAGGAGGAGAAAAGGAGGGAGGAGGAGGTGAGGAGGATGTCGGACGGAGAGGAGGAGGAAGATGGAGGAATGAGAGCGGAGCAGAGGAGGAGAGGAGTAGTGTCGAGAAGCAGGTCGGCGGATACAAAGATACAAAGTGAACCGCGTCTGCGGTTTCGTTTCTTCCTCGGGTTCTCGTTCTACACTAACTTCCTCTTCCTTCTTTTTCTTTCTTCTTCTCTCTTCTTTCCTCCTTCTCGCTCCCCCCTTTAACTCTCCTTCTGCTCTCCTGGTCCTCTCTCCTGTTTGACTCATCCCTTCTACTCGTCTCTGTTGTCTCCTTCTCACTCTCCTCTTAAGTGTGCTCCTCCGTAGATCTCGGTGCTGCGTCACTCTCCTCCTTCTCCCTGCTTCTAAAGGCCTCCTCTTGTCTTTCTATCCTGCCTCATAATCTGATTCTCTCCTTACCTCTCTACCATCTCACTCCTCACACCGTCCAGAACTCATACTGGTCAACCTCAAACTTAACCTCAGATACATGAGATTAGGTGTATGTGTCAGCAAAATACCACCACAGAAGACACCTGTGACCTTCTCCTTTCTGAGATGTTGTTCTTTCAAGCTACAGGTCGATCCAATATCCAACTCATGGCAGAAACCATAAACCAAGAAGCAACTAAGTGCTTCCATAAATGGTAGAAAAGAACCCCCTTCCTGCTACCTAATTGTGGAAAGCCCAGCTCAGGGCTGCCATTAACCTTTGACTTTCTTTCTTAGAAACCCAGATGGAAAGGACTCAGTTTCTAAGTTAGTCCCTAAAGACTGGAGTAGGATTTTAGGGGTGTCATGTTTAGTGTCCAATTTCTTGGACATGTGTAGTGGTATCCAGACTCTTCTCTATGCTACAGAGGCACACAGGAATGGATCTTTTTTTTTTTTCCACATAAATTATTTTTATTTTTTTAACAAATCTAGACCCATGTCTCCGCCCATTCCCCCACCCTGCCAGAGCTCATGCATTCTGCCAAACATGCTTTTCATCCTTTCTCTTTCTCAATATTCTCCATGGGAGAAGTTGACTGTTTTGAGCAGAAGTTCACTGTTTCAGTCAGTAGGAATTGGATTTCTAAGGATTTGCTTCAGGTTACTTGTTCTACTGCTTTTGTTTTCCATCATTACCAAGACGGTTCAAATGAGAAACCACAGCTTAAGTTCTGCTACTCATTCTAGAAACTTGTATGTTATCTGATGACAGTAGAATGTCCCAGAACTGCCAAAAAATATGACTATTCTGCCCTAATACAGAGAATACATGAATGTGTAGTTCTTGTCTTTCCAGGCTGTCCTCAAGCTATGCTGTTAAGGATGACTCTGTAGCTCTTTTTTTTTTTTTTTAGTATTTTTGAGACAGGGTCACCTTTTTATTCCCAGCTGGCCTGGAGCTCGCTCTGTAGACAGGCTGGGCTTTGAATTTACAGAGATCCACCTGCCCCTGCCTCCTGAGTGCTGGGATTAAAGACGTGTGCCACCACGCCTGGCTGATGAGGCTTTTTTCCAGCAACCCCACATAACATAGTAACTTCACCTCCCCTGCACCAGCCTCCCAGCCTCCCATCCTACCCATCTCTACAGCACTTACCACATCACACATTACATATTTATCACGTGGCAGTTTTCATTTCTAGGAAGCAGATGGATTTCCTGTTCCATATGCCTTTTTTTTCCAAATATATGTCATTATATCTTCAAAAAGTGTGTGTGTGTGTGTGTGTGTGTGTGTGTGTGGTCTACATCTCTCCACCTTGAAGTGGCCTGACAAAGTAAGGATGCTATGTAACCTTTAAGGTTGGATCACAAAAAGTCATAAATCTCTGCCTGGGCATTTTAGGATACTGAATCTTAGCCACTGTGATATGAGGAAGTAAAGGTCATATGGAGAANTTTGGTTCTAGAAACATCCATTTATCTAGGATATACAGTGGATATATTAAGGTTAATGGTAATTATGTAGTTGGTTTATAAGACTACAATTGGCAAAATATATCTACTTTCATTTGTCATTTTAGTAATTTATTTTTTTTTAAGTTTTTCTTAGTCTACATTAAGGTTTGTCAATGATGATAATACTTACAAAGAACCCAGTTTTAATTTCATTGATTTTTTTTTCTCTTCTTTCCTATTCTGTACTCTGTTTTTCTCTGGTCTATTCTTTCTCATTCCTTCCTGATTTCACTGTTGAATTTAATTTGGTTGACATTTTCTAATTCCTTAAGATATTTTTGCAATTTTTTTTGGAAATAACATAAAAGTTTACAGCTTTGTACTTACCTCTTAGCAGTGATTGCTGTGTTTCACATACATTTTGCTATGTTATATTTTATATTCACTTTAGTCATTTTTCATGCCACTCCTGCATCACTGTAGTTGGTTGTGCCAGTCATTGTTGTGGTTGCAAGGCTTTAATGCTGGGGTTGGACCATTGATTGGTGTTTTTCCCCTTTAGCAGCTTGTATAGAATCTTCCAGAACTACAAGAGCAAGTCTTCAAGAAGTCTTCCATATCACTTCCAGCTTTAGCAATAGGGTATGGCCTTCAAGTTCTGGGAGGTAATCAAGGGCTGTGGCAATAGCCTGTCTTATTTTGGCATTCTCTTGCACTACCTGACCAACATTTTTATTTTCTTTTATTGTACTGAAATGGAATTTGTAGACTAACATACATTCTGTCAGAAAAATGTATTGCCCAATACAGAATGTAAGTATTAAATTTAAAAATTTTTAAATTAATTATTATTTAATTTCCAATTCCATGGGGACAGTGTAGTGGGGTTATGTGGGTGGACAGCTCTGTTGCAAGGCACAAATTTGTTCCCTAACACCACTTTAAATGCAATGAACAAAGGCTACTGAAAGGGAACCATCACTATTAGACACTTCAGATCATTCCATAACTACTGGAAGCAACTTAAAGAAATATTCCCATATTGAATTTGCTAAGTTGCTTCAGTTTCCTCAGTAAATGAAAAGCAACTGATTTTAAAATCAGTTAATAAAATCTATAAATAAATACAAAAGAAGGAAAGAAAAAGGTAAATGCAGCCACCTGCAACTCCTAGGCATGAGATATAAATATATAAAGAATTTACTTAGAACACTTATGATATAATTCGTTTATCCTAAACTTTAGTTAAAATCAAGAACATGAAAATATACAGTCTTAATAACATGGGTTAAAACATCCTTTTACATAGGATTATGTTTCTGATAAATTTTGTGTATGATATTTATTTTGGATTGTAATTAAGGACTGTGTTTTTATTTATTTGTTTCTAGAAACTGGGTCTCATATAGCCCAGGCTGGATTTGAACTTGCCGTGTAATTATAGATGAATTTCAACTCTGGATCCTTCCGCCGCATCTTGCTCATGCTGGGGTGACAGGCATGGATTCTTGCCCAGTTTAGGAATATGTCTTTAAATGTGTAGCCCATTTCATGATTCCCAGGCCAGTATTTAATCTGAACATGAAACACAAGATTTCCAATGCCATTCACACACTGCATCTTCCTATGTCTGTTCAAATTCAACCCGTGACTTCTGCTTAGAAGACCCTAGATGGGAACAATCCCCCTCTGAAGTCTTGTGAGTTTCCTGAGGACATGTGAGCCAGACATTGCCTTGGTTCAGCCCTTCCTTCCTTCCTTCCTTCCTTCCTTCCTTCCTTCCTTCCTTCCTTCCTTCCTTCCTTCTTGTATTTTTGATACAGGATCTCCCTTTAGTCCCACCTGGCCTGGAGCTCACTCTGTAGATCAGTCTGGCCTTGAACTCACAGAGATCCACCTGCCTCTGCCTCCCAAGTGCTAGGATTAAAGGCGTGCGCCACCATGCCTGCTCAAAGCTGCTTTCTATGTGGACTGCTGACCTCATAATCTGATTCTCCCACCACCAATCACACCGTCCAGAACTCATACTGGTCAACCTCAAACTTAACCTCAGATACATGAGATTAGGTGTATGTGTCAGCAAAATACCACCACAGAAGACACCTGTGACCTTCTCCTTTCTGAGATGTTGTTCTTTCAAGCTACAGGTCGATCCAATATCCAACTCATGGCAGAAACCATAAACCAAGAAGCAACTAAGTGCTTCCATAAATGGTAGAAAAGAACCCCCTTCCTGCTACCTAATTGTGGAAAGCCCAGCTCAGGGCTGCCATTAACCTTTGACTTTCTTTCTTAGAAACCCAGATGGAAAGGACTCAGTTTCTAAGTTAGTCCCTAAAGACTGGAGTAGGATTTTTAGGGGTGTCATGTTTAGTGTCCAATTTCTTGGACATGTGTAGTGGTATCCAGACTCTTCTCTATGCTACAGAGGCACACAGGAATTGGATCTTTTTTTTTTTTCCACATAAATTTATTTTTATTTTTTTAACAAATCTAGACCCATGTTCCAGCCCATTCCCCCACCCTGCCAGAGCTCATGCATTCTGCCAAACATGCTTTTCATCTCTTTCTCTTTCTCAATATTCTCCATGAGGAAGTTGACTGTTTTGAGCAGAAGTTCACTGTTTCAGTCAGTAGGAATTGGATTTCTAAGGATTTGCTTCAGGTTACTTGTTCTACTGCTTTTGTTTTCCATCATTACCAAGACGGTTCAAATGAGAAACCACAGCTTAAGTTCTGCTACTCATTCTAGAAACTTGTATGTTATCTGATGACAGTAGAATGTCCCAGAACTGCCAAAAAAATATGACTATTCTGCCCTAATACAGAGAATACATGAACTGTGTAGTTCTTGTCTTTCCAGGCTGTCCTCAAGCTATGCTGTTAAGGATGACTCTGAGCTCTTTTTTTTTTTTTTAGTATTTTTGAGACAGGGTCACCCTTTTATTCCCAGCTGGCCTGGAGCTCGCTCTGTAGACCAGGCTGGGCTTGAATTTACAGAGATCCACCTGCTGCCTCCTGAGTGCTGGGATTAAAGACGTGTGCCACCACGCCTGGCTGATGAGGCTTTTTTCCAGCAACCCCACATAACATAGTAACTTCACCTCCCCTGCACCAGCCTCCCAGCCTCCCATCCTACCCATCTCTACAGCACTTACCACATCACACATTACATATTTATCACGTGGCAGTTTTCATTTCTAGGAAGCAGATGGATTTCCTGTTCCATATGCTCTTTTTTCCAAATATATGTCCATTATATCTTCAAAAAGTGTGTGTGTGTGTGTGTGTGTGTGTGTGTGTGTCTACATTCTCTCCACCTTGAAGTGGCCTGACAAAGTAAGGATGCTATGTAACCTTTAAGGTTGGATCACAAAAAGTCATAAATCTCTGCCTGGGCATTTTAGGATACTGAATCTTAGCCACTGTGATATGAGGAAGTAAAGGTCATATGGAGAAGCCACTTGTAAATATTCTGGCCAACAGCCCAGTTGTAGTCCAGACCAGTAGTCAGCATCAGCTTCCAGACTTATAAGGAAGCTTTTGATATGATTTCTGAACCAACCAGTGTATGAGGCAAGTGAGAACGATATAACTCAGCTCAATCATCTCCCAGAATCATAAGATAATAAAATCAGGGGGCTGGAGAGATGGCCTAGCGGTTAAGAGCGCCGACCACTCTTACAGAGGACCCGGGTTCGATCCCCAGCACCCACATGGTGGCCGAGAACCATCTGAAACTCCAATTCCAGGAGAACTCCAGTTCCAGGGGAATCTGACACCCTCTTCTGACCTCCGTCCGCGGCATTGCACGACATGGGTGCACAAACTTGCATGCAGACAGTACATTCATACACATAAAAAAAAAAGATAAGCCGGGCGTGGTGGCGCACGCCTTTAATCCTAGCACTTGGGAGGCAGAGGCAGGCGGATCTTTGTGAGTTCAAGGCAGCCTGGTCTACAAGAGTGAGTTCCAGGACAGCTGGGGCTACAGAGGAGACCCTGTCTCAAAAAGACAAAAAAAAAAAAAAAAAAAAAAAAAAAAAAAAGATAAAATCAGTTTCGCACCACAGTTTTGAAACTGTTGTTTAACAATAAATGGAAGAATTTATTTGTGTATGTTTAATGTCCTTTCCTTAGTAGAGTATAAGTTTCACATGTTCAGGGATTTTGCTTTATTAATGTATTCCTAGTACCTAGAATAGTGCATTGCACATGAGAAGTAGCAATGAATATTTGTTGAATTAATGGATATATGACACGCTTTTCAGCATGAAATGATTATGCTTTTTAGTTAACAAAACATGGCACAATTTGCTGAAAGCATGAATTGGCAAATAGAGCATGGGAAAATATGTTGGAATATACATAATGTAAATACATATATGTAATATATGTGATGTACATATAATAACATAATAATTGCTGCAGGATAGGATAAAACAAGATAGCATTTCATGTAGATAGAATTGGTTGATTCCATAATCCCACCACTGGCTTTTCCAGATTTGATTTTTTTTTTTTCACAGCCAAATTTTTACGAAGGCTCTGTGCCTGTTTAATACAAACTTACAAATAAAAATCTAGACCTGTGTCCCTCCCTCCCTGCACCCCCCACCCACCAGAGCTCATTGCATTCTGCCAATCATGTTGTTTCACTTGATTTTTGTGAAAAATAAGTGGTTCTTCAAAATATGAAACATACTGTTAAGACAGACTATTGGGAACCAGTTACATATTTGGGGGCTGAACTAATGGGTGGTGGTGGTGGTGTATGACCCAATAGATGTGCACACGCATACTGTGTAAGGCATTGGGTAATATCATTTCTTTTAACAATATTATTGCACTTGTGTGTAAGTGCACCTGTGTTGTGCATTGCCCATCAGTCACAAGGGGAATAGGTCCCCTGGAACTGGAGTTCTAGATGGTTGTTCAGCTGCCATGGTGCGTTGGGAATCCAACCTTGGTCCTCTACAAGAAACAGTGAGTGCTGTTAATGCTGAGCCATCTCTCCGGCCCCTTAGAATGTTTTTCTCTTCCTCTCTTCTCTCTGTGTCTGTCCTTGATGACAGGTCTCTCCTTTAGCCCTAGCTGGCTGCGAACTCCACTATGTAGACCAGGCTGCGCTTGAACTTATAGAAATTCATGGCTGGCACTCTGCCTCCAGAGTGCCTGGCATTAAAGGAGTGGGTGATACCCCACCCTGTCAGATGTTTATTTTCCTCCTGGAGTTTGAGTGGAAAAATAGATACAAAGGAATAAAAATGGTTCTGGAACTACCCATCCTTGCACCAAGTACCCGGGTTTAGAAAATTGTTGGAGCTAATATCCACGTTTGCGTAAAGATTCAAACATTCAAATATCCAAGGACTATATTAAAATTTACATCTCAGGCGCACACTTTAATCATAGCCACTTGGGAGGCAGATGCAGGTGGATTCTGTTGAGTCAAGGCCCAGCCTGGTCTACAAAAGTGAGTTCATGGCCAAATGAGACTCAAAGGGAGACCCTGTCTCAAAAAAAAAGTACAACCCCCTCAATTTATCATCTCAGCACACGGTAAAGGACAGAACTTCTTAGCTGACAAAAGATGTTTAGTTTCTATGGAGGATGGTGGTGGTGGTGGATAGTCTTGAATGGAGTAATCAATTTATTTGGGCCAATCCAACTTGGGCTTTAGCAAAACATATAGGACTGTAGAATTTATGGTTCTTGAGATTTGAGAATCTCTGCTGAGTCTATTTNAAAAAAAAAAAAAAAAAAAAAAAAAAAAAAAAAAAAAAAAAAAAGATAAAATCAGTTTCGCACCACAGTTTTGAAACTGTTGTTTAACAATAAATGGAAGAATTTATTTTGTGTATGTTTAATGTCCTTTCCTTAGTAGAGTATAAGTTTCACATGTTCAGGGATTTTGCTTTATTAATGTATTCCTAGTACCTAGAATAGTGCATTGCACATGAGAAGTAGCAATGAATATTTGTTGAATTAATGGATATATGACACGCTTTTCAGCATGAAATGATTATGCTTTTTAGTTAACAAAACATGGCACAATTTGCTGAAAGCATGAATTGGCAAATAGAGCATGGGAAAATATGTTGGAATATACATAATGTAAATAATATATGTAATATATGTGATGTACATATAATAACATAATAATTGCTGCAGGATAGGATAAAACAAGATAGCATTTCATGTAGATAGAATTGGTTGATTCCATAATCCCACCACTGGCTTTTCCAGATTTGATCTTTTTTTTTTCAAAGCCAATATTTTATCGAAGCTCTGTGCATTTTATACAAAATTACAAATAAAATCTAGACCTGTGTCCCCCTCCCTGCACCCCCCCCACCCCACCAGAGCTCATGCATTCTGCCAAACATGTTTTTCATCTTGATTTTTTGGAAAAATAAGTGGTTCTTCAAAATATGAAACTACTGTTAAGACAGACTATTGGGAACCAGTTACATATTTGGGGGCTGAAAATGGGTGGTGGTGGTGGTGTATGAACAAATAGATGTGCACACGCATACATGTGTAAAGGATTGGGAATATTCATTCTTTTAAAAATATTATTTGCATGTGTGTAAGTGCACCTGTGTTGTGCATTGCCCATCCAGGTCACAAGAGGGAATCAGGTCCCCTGGAACTGGAGTTATAGATGGTTGTTAGCTGCCATGTGGTTGCTGGGAATCCAACCTTGGTCCTCTACAAGAACAGTGAGTGCTGTTAATTGCAGAGCCATTTCTCCGGCCCCTTAGAATGTTTCTTCTCTCTCCTCTCTCTCTCTCTGTGTCTGTCTTTGAGACAGGGTCTCTCTTTAGCCCTAGCTGGCCTGGAACTCACTATGTAGACCAGGCTGGCCTTGAACTTATAGAAATCTGCCTGCCTCTGCCTCCAGAGTGCTGGGATTAAAGGAGTGGGTTACTCCACCCTGCTCAGAATGTTTATTTTCCTCCTGGCAGTTTGAGTGGAAAATAGATACAAAGGAATAAAAATGGTTCTGGAACTACCCATCCTTGCACCAAGTACCCGGGTTTAGAAATTGGTTTGGAGCTAATATCCACGTATTGCTTAAAGATCAAACATTCTCAAATAGCCAAGGACTATATTAAAAATTTATCATCTCAGGCGCACACCTTTAATCCTAGCACTTGGGAGGCAGATGCAGGTGGATCTCTGTTGAGTCAAGGCCAGCCTGGTCTACAAAGTGAGTTCCAGGCCAACTGAGACTAAAGGGAGACCCTGTCTCAAAAAAAAAGACACCCCCTCAATTTATCATCTCAGCACACGGTAAAGGACAGAACTTCTTAGCTGACAAAAGATGTTTAGTTTCTATGGAGGATGGTGGTGGTGGTGGATAGTCTTGAATGGAGTAATCAATTTATTTGGGCCAATCCAACTTGGGCTTTAGCAAAACATATAGGACTGTAGAATTTATGGTTCTTGAGATTTGAGAATCTCTGCTGAGTCTATTTACAATGGTTTCAAAACAGTTTCCATCATAATAACCTTGATGAGCAACGGTGTGGAGATTTCCCAGAATCCAGAACTGAGAGTAAAAATGGTTTTTAAAAAGTATTTCATTTAAACAAGACCACCGCCATTGGACAAGAGTCTCTTAATGAAGACTGCTATTTTGCTGTTTGCTGCAGTAACAGCTGCTGGTGCCACTGGGACTCACCATCTTGCCTGTGGCATGAAGTTCTCTTGATTGGGTATAAACATTGAGTGGAAAAGTAGGAAGACTCCAAATTCCTGTGAAAAGTCTAAGTAAATTGGGGACCATTCTCTTTGGAAGTCCCATCTTTCTCAGCAAGTTTTGGCTATCGCTTCTGAAGCTAATCATTCTCTTATCCATTAAATCTTTTTTATTTATTTATTTGCAGGCCCAGACAAACTTGACTAGAAAAGAAGCCCGGGCAACGGTTAGGATGAGCCATGACGTAACACACGCTCCCGCCAATAGAAAGGCCAGGAAAAGGGGAGGGAGGAAGTGACGAGCCGTATCCCTCCGCGGGGCGAGAGGGTCGGTGGGGGGAGCCGGAGTCTGTCTCCCCCGCGCCAGCTCCGGTACACGGAGCCGCATTCCTTGGCCCCCCCACCCCCTCGGGCNTGGGTAGATTGGTGGTGGGGTGGTGGATAGTCTTGATGGGAACAATTTTTTGGGCATCCATTGGGTATTAGCAAAACATAATAGGACTGTAGAATTTAATAGGTTATTGAGTTATGAGAATCTCTGCTGAGTCTATTTACATGGTTTTAAAACAGTTTCATCATAATAACCTTTGATGAGCAAGGATGTGGAGATTTTCCCAGAATCCAGAACTGAGAGTAAAAATGGTTTTAAAAGTATTCATTTTAACACAAGACCACCGCCATTGGACAAGAGTCTCTTAATGAAGACTGCTATTTTGCTGTTTGCTGCAGTAACAGCTGCTGGTGCCACTGGGACTCACCATCTTGCCTGTGGCATGAAGTTCTCTTGATTGGGTATAAACATTGAGTGGAAAAGTAGGAAGACTCCAAATTCCTGTGAAAAGTCTAAGTAAATTGGGGACCATTCTCTTTGGAAGTCCCATCTTTCTCAGCAAGTTTTGGCTATCGCTTCTGAAGCTAATCATTCTCTTATACCATTAAATCTTTTTATTTATTTATTTGCAGGCCCAGACAAACTTGACTAGAAAAGAAGCCCGGGCAACGGTTAGGATGAGCCATGACGTAACACACGCTCCGCCAAGAAAGGCCAGGAAAAGGGGGGGAGGAAGGTGGACGAGCACGTATCCCTCCGCGGGGCGAGAGGGTCGGTGGGGGGAGCCGGAGTCTTCTCCCCCGCGCCAGCTCCTGTACACGGAGAGACTTACTTGGCCCAACCCACTCACCCTACCTGAGGGACCCCACACCCCCAAACCTCGGAGAAATATCAACCCCTCACTCGAACCGAGGAGAGAGGCTTCCTTTAACTCGGGAGAAGAGCTTCCCAACGGTTCTCTTCCGTCTCCCCCCCAAGCCCAACCGTAACATCATTCAAACACCCTACTCCCAGCCGCAAGGGTGGCAATGTACTTTAAGGACGACGGCGCTTACGTCGGGTCAGACTTACCGGCGGAGACGAACCACGGGAGGTGATTGAGCGAGCGAGACACGCGGCGCTCCAACACCTGCTCCGGGTGGGTTCGTTATCTTTTTGTGCAGGGCGAGGCGTTCGAAGAAGACAATGAGAGGGGGATGGGGCGCGCGAGTGGGGGAGGGGGCGCGACGAAAGCCACGCGCCTGACTGGAGGGCAGGACGCGGCGAGGGCAGTAGCGGGCGGTTGGGAAGCGGACGGAGTGCGAGACGGTGTGCTGTCCTATGTCTGTTATGGGTTGTTGAGAGAGAACCGGGCTGGGAGTTCGCGGCAGGCCGTCGGCGGAGGCCCAGACTGCCCAGCCGCCGCCGCCGCCGCCGCCCCCCCCGTGCCTTCCCCCGTCGCTCGTCGCGGCGCGCGCACGCCCGCCTGCGCCCCACGGCCCCGCACAGCCGAGGTCCACACGCACGCCTGGTGCGAGCTTCTCGGAGGAGTGGGCGGCGCGGGCGCGGGCGGTGGCCCGCAGGGGAAGGGGCGGGGGTAGGGGCGGCGGCGGCGGCGGCGGCGGCGGAGGCGGAGGCGGCAGCAGCGGTGGTGGTGGTGGTGGTGGGAAGAGCGGGTGGAGCCGGTGGGGCCAGGCGGTGCGGGAGGTGGCCGGGCGCGGGAGGCCGAGGGGGGCGGGACGCGGAGGGGCCGGGAGGCGGGGCGGAGAGGGGCGGGGCGCTGAGGAGCCTGGGGGCGGGGGGGTCGCTGAACACAAGCGGAGAGACGCCGTGGGGGCGGGCCGCCGGAGAGCAACAACGCCGAGGGGCGCGGGATGCTGACCCGCCGGGACGCGGAGGGAGGGCGAGACCGAGGGGCACGGCGCACAGCACCGCTTTCCTCCCGTCCCGCCCCCGGTCCGGAAGGCGTGAGCGCTGGCTCTGAGCCGGAGGAAGCCCTCCGGTCTTATGTAACCCGTTGTGTCCGCGAAGACCGCCCGACCCGCTAGTTGATGCAGACCCCTCCCTCCCCCTCAAATTTATGCACGGATGGCGCCGTGATTTGTAAAATGGGGCAGCGTCTCCTGTGGCGATTATGTCCTGCCGCTGTGGGCGCCATGTTTATCCCGAGGACTATTTTCTGGAGATTCCCGGCACCTTCTCTGAAGGAGTAATGCCGTCGAGCCACCTGCTGTCTCCCCGTTCCGAGTGTAGACCTGGTTTCTTGTCTTGGGGTTGTGGAGTCCCAAGTTGTCAGGAACGGAGGAGCTCTGCTCACGTGAGAAGGTAGCAGAGAGACTGTCAGTCTCCTGGTCTCTCGTGAAGGAAACAGATGCAGTTACCAGCGCAGAGCTGAACAGACAGGCCGCTTTGGCGCCGCAATTGATCCTTCCCCTAAGCAGAAGCTCCGCAAAACCGCCTGGCTTCCCTAAGAAGTTGCCCAACTAGATGGAGGGGAAAGGGAGGAGGCCTGCTCCTTAAAGACCCCTGGCTCCAGGCTAGGAGCTTGGACTCTGATTTAAAACTATTCGTGACTCATAGTCCTTCTCAACTTTAGAATGCATAAAAAAAAAGTTATGTTGGAGATTAGTAAACGTGAAGCTTGAGGACTTGTCCTGGAAATTTCTTTCTTCAGGCAGGCTGGAGGGCCAGTCATCCTCTCAAATGGGCAGCCCTTGATTAACTAGGGTAATCAATCACTGCACTAAGAATTACTGGTCTTGGGGCTGGAGAGATGGCTCAGCGGTTGAGAGTGCCGACTGCTCTTGCAGAGGACCCAGGTTCCATCCCCAGCACCCACATGGCGGCTAAGAACTGTTTTAACTCCAGTTCCAGGGGAATCCAACACCCTCTTCTGACCTCCGCGGCATTGCACGACATGGGTGCACCAACCTACATGCAAACAGTACACTCATACACATAGAAAATAATAAAGAAAAAAAGGAACTACTGGTCTCTGGGACTGGAAAGATGGCTCAGCAGTTAAGAGCACCGACTGGTCTTGCAGAGGACCTATGTTCGAGTCCTACCTCCCACATGGCGGCTAGCAACCCTTAGTAATTCTTCCAGGGGATCCTATGCCCTCTTGACCTCCGCTGCCGTTGCATGACACCGCATGCAGTCAGTACACTCATACACATAAGAAAAAGAAAATACTGGGGGCTGGAGAGATGGCCTAGCGGTTGGGAGCGCGGACTGCTCTTGCAGAGGACCAGGGTTCAATCCCCAGTACCCACATGGCGGCTGAGAACCGTCTTTAACTCCAGTTCCGGGGGAATCCGACGCCCTCTTCTGACCTCCGCGGCATTGCATGACACGGTGCACAAACCTACATGCAGACAGTACACATAAATACACATAAAATTTTTAAAAAAAGAAAAAAAAAACTTTAAAAAAGATTTATAGGTCTCACTACTTGTAACTCCAGCTCCTCTGCAGGCACCCCCCACACTTACACTGTAAAGATTTTTTTTCTTAAAATTTATTTTTTTATTATTTTTTAATATATATATATTTTGTACAAGATTATCAAATCTAGACCCGTGTCCCTCACCCTATTTTCTTAAACTTTAAAAAGAATTAGTGGTTTTGCCGGGCATGGTGGTGCACGCCTTTAATCCTAGCACTTGGGAGGCAGAGGCAGGTGGATCTTTGTGAGTTCAAGGCCAGCCTGGTCTACAGAGTGAGTTCCAGAACAGCTGGGACTACAGGGAGACCCTGTCTCGAAAAGACCAAAAAAAAAAAAAAAAAAAAAAAGCATTAGGTTGTAATGTAAAACTGCTCAAAATATAGTATTAAAAGTTAGATTGAGTTTCTAGCTAGAAGGTGGTTTGGAGATCTGCCCGGGGAGGACGTGGAATCCCGAGGACCTTTCCCACCCTTTCCCCATTCTCCCCATCCCACCCTGAAGCCTATGAATAAAGTGGTTTGACTTGGGGGGGGGGGGTTAGCCGGCTTGATTGAATGAATTTTCAGGGTGAACAGTGGTTCCAAATTGGGGTCAGCTGATCTCTGGGGATTCTCCTCAGGCTCTTTCAGAGGGTTTTTGAGGCCATAACTCTTTTTAAAATTATATGTAGCCGGGCGAGGTGGCGCACGCCTTTAATCCTAGCACTTGGGAGGCAGAGGCAGGCGATCTTTGTGAGTTCAAGGCCGCCTGGTCTACAAGTGAGTTCCAGGAGTTTGGGGCTACAGGGAGACTTCTGTCTCGAAAAAGACCAAAAAAAAAAAAAAAAAATATATATATATATATATATATATATGTAAGACTTTTTTTCAATGACTTGCATTGGTGATAAAAAATTGATGCTAAATAAAACTACTGGCTTTGTCTTCCTACAAAGCAAAGCAGTGGCACCATTCTCCTGTCTGCTTACTTGATGGGGCATGGACAGCTTGTTTGAAACTATTAGTATTTTTAAATTACAGCTTTGAGATACACCTGTTTTAAGGTTTTATATTATGTGTATGAGTGTTTTGCCTAGATGTAAGTGCACCACCATATGTGCGCGGTGCCAGAGACCAGAATAGGGTGTCATATCTTCTCAAAGGAACTGAAATTAAAGGTTGGCTTTACATCATCATGCGGGTGCTAGGAATTGAACCCACATTCTCTGGGAGAACAGCAAGTGTTCTTAACTGCTGAGCCATCTTTTCAGCCTCTCGATAAGGCATTTTTACACATGTATATAAAATGTCTTGGGTGGGGTAGGGGGAAGGGAAAGGGGATTTGTCTTAATTGAACTGAGAAATGACGTCTGAAATACACAAAACATCAATAAAAGCATTATAAAAAATAAAATGTCCTGGGGGCTGGAGAGATGGCTCAGTGGTTAAGAGCGCCAACTGCTCTTGCAGAAGACCCGGGTTCGATTCCCAGCACCCACATGGCAGCTGAGAACCGTCTTTAATTCCAGTTCCAAGGGAATCCGACACCCTCTTCTGACCTCCGCGGCATTGCATGACACAGGTGCACCAACCTACATGCATACAGTGCACTCATACACATAAAAAGTAATAAATAAATAAAAATTTTAAATGTCTTATTTTAGTTTTATTTTTTTATTTATTTCAGTCATTTTTTTACACAGGGTCTCCCAGCTGGCATGGAACTTACTGTGTAGACCAGGCTGGACTCAGTCTCAGAGATCTACCTGCCTCTGTCTCCCCAAGTGCTGGGATTAAAGGCATGGCATACCCAGCTGTTAATTGACTAATTTTTTTTGATATGTAATGTATTTTGATCGAGTTCACCCTCCCCTCACCTGTTCCTCCCCCTCCTACTTTCATGTCTTCTTTCTCTCTCCCACCTACTTTCATGTCTTTGGGGGGCTGACCCCATGAGTTTAGTTAGTGTTTCTTACAGGACCATGGGTAACTTAACATAAGAAAAGTGTCTTTCATTAACTCAGCAACCATTAACTGGCTAACTTGAGGGAGGTGTCAACCTACCTTGGGAGCTCCCCTCTTTCAGTGTGGAAATTTGGCACACTCTCCTGTAGGTTTTATGCAAGTAATCAGAACTGCTGTTGAGTTCAAAAGATGGGTCCACAGCATTCTTCCCTTTCCTTCAGCTCTTTATGTTGTTTCTGCTTCCTCTTCTTTGATATTCCCTGAACCTCGGAGTGGGTGATAGAGATGTCTCATGTAGAATTGAGCATTCTACAGTCATTCTCAACCAGTAAAGAGTCTCTGCAGTAACCACTGCACAAAGAAGCTTCTCTGACCTAAGCTGACAGCAGCTCTAATCTTTGGATGTAAACATAAATATTTAGAAGCCCATTTGATGAGCACATATGTCCATTTAGCAAAACAACAGTGGCTTCCCCATTGGGGCCTATGACCTTAGCCAGGAGGCTTACAGTACCAGTTATAAATTCCCTCCTGTGAAGCAAGCCTTAGATTAAACAGAAAGTGAATGGTTGTTACCCCGTAACAGTTATGCCACCATTGGATGAAGACAGTGCTACTACTATATCGAGGTATGGTTGTCCTCATGAGGAAAAGCATTGAAGGGATTGAGTTACTTAAACTACTTGTTTGGCATTTTTACCTGGAAAGATGGCGACAAACTAGTTTTTCACACTTAAATATTTGGGTATATATTCTTGAAAATGAATTGAGTTTGTCAGTTAGGAAAACAGTTGACATTTGTTTTTGTGTGTATAAGTGCACCTGTGTCATGCAGTTCCTGCGGAGGTCAGAAGAAGAAATCTGATTCCCTGGAACTGGAGTTTGGACAGTTGTTATCTACCATGTAGGTGCTGGGAATTGAACCCAGGTCCTCTGCAGGAGCAGTCAGTGCTTTTAACTGCTCTTAACTCTGCAGCCCCTTATTTGCTTATTTTTATTTTACGTGTTTGTTACCCCTGCACACATAGAATTGTACCAGTGTTGCACAGTGCCTGCAGAGGCCAGAAGAGGGCATGGGATTCCCTGGAACTGGAGTTATGGCCAGTTGCTTAGCCATGGTGTAGCTGTTGGAATTTGAATGCTGGTCTACAAGAGCAGCCAGTGCTCTTATCTGCTGAGCCATCTTTCCAGCCTCTTAGTGATAAACTTTAAGTGAAAATTAGATTTAAAAAAAATTTTTTTTTGGTCTTTTTGAGACAGGGTCTCCCTGTAGCCCCAACTGGCCTGGAACTCACTATGTAGACCAGGCTGGGCTGGAACTCATAGAGTGCTGGGATTAAAGGCATGTGCCACCATACCCGGCCAAAATTTAGAATTTTTAAGAAAGTTAACAGTTTTGAGTATTATACCTTCCTGGCATTTTCCCTCTCCCCCTCCTCCCCCTCTCCTCTCTCCCCCTCTTCCCCTCCCCTGTCTCCCCCTCCCCTCTCTCCCCCTCTCCTCTCTCCCCCTTTCCCCTCCCTCCCCTCTCTCCCCTCTCTCCTCTCTCTCCCCTCTCTCTCCCCTCTCTCTCCTCTCTCCACTCTCTCCCCTTCTCCCCCTCTCCCCTCTCCCCTCTCCTCTTTCTCTCTTGTCTCTCATTTGTTTTTGAGACAAGGTCTCTCCAGCTGGCTGGAACTCAACTGTGTAGATCAGGCTGGCCTTCCATCTCACAGATCCACTGCCTCTGCCTGCCAAGTGTTTGGACTAAAGCTGCCCCAGCACACTCAGCCTTTTAACAAACAGTTCTTTTTTTTTTTTACATGCCCATAAGCCAGTATTATGGAGAAACTTCCTCAACTGAGGTTCCTTCTTTCCAGATGACTCTAGTTTGTGTCAAGTTGACAAAAACAACACATCACATCTGATTCATTTACCTAACAAACGGTTCTTTTTTATTTTTGTATGTGTATGAGTGTACTGTCTGCATGTAGGTTTGTGCACCCGTGTAGCAATGCCACAGAGGTCAGAAGAGGATCTTGGATTCCCCTGGAACTGGAGTTCTCCTGGAATTGGAGTTACAAATGGTTCTTAGTCGTCATGTGGGTGCTGGGGATCGAACCTGGGTCCTCTGCAAGAGCAGTCGGTGCTCGTAACTGCTAGGCTATCTCTCCAACCCCACAAACGGTTCTTATAACAATAATATTTAATAATTTTAACTTTAAAAAAAATAATTGGGGGTTGGATTAGTGCATGTCTTTTATCCCAGCACTTGGGTGGCAGAGGCTAGTGGATCTCTAGGAACTCAACACCACCCTCATCTACATCTACATCGAGAGCTTTGGGCCATCCAGGGCTACATAATAAGGACCCTGTCTCAAAAAAAGAAAACAAAACACCTTAAACAGTCTGGTTGGATGTGGTAATGCATGCCTGTAATTCCAGTGCAAAGGAGGCCAAGGCAACAAGATTGAGTTTGAAGCTCTTCAGTCGGCAGGCGTTTACTAGAGCAATGGCTCAGCAATTAAGAGCACTACTGCTGGGCTGGAGCGATGGCCTAGCGGTTAAGAGCGCCGACCGCTCTTGCAGAGGACCCGGGTTCGATCCCCAGCACCCACATGGCGGCCGAGAGCCGTCTGAAACTCCAATTCCAGGAGAACTCCAGTTCCAGGGGAGTCCGACGCCCTCTTCTGACCTCCGCGGCATTGCACGTCACGGGTGCACAGACTTGCATGCAAACAATACATTCATACACATACGGAAATAAAGAAAATTAAAAAAAAAAAAAAAAAAAGAGCACTACTGCTCTCGTGGAGCACTCCGATTCAGTTCCCAGCATCCACATGGTGGCTAACAATGGTTTGTAACTTCAGTTCCAGGGTATCTGACACCCTTTTCTGACATCTGCAGGTATTGCATACACAGGCACACTTACATAGATGTAAAACATACATGAAATAAGCTCCTGGACTACATAAGTCCTCCCTCAAAATATGAGAAGAGAGGCTGGAGTGATGGCTCAGTGTTTCAAAGAACACTTGCTGTTCTTCCAGAGGATTTGGGTTTGATTCCCAGTACCCACATGGTAGCTAACAATGTCCTTAACTCCAATTCTAGAGATCCCTCTGTAACTACAATTTGAGGGGGATATGATAACCTCTATTGACCTCTGTGGGCATTGCACATACAGGGTGCACTTAAATACATACAGGCAAAACACTGGTACACATAAAAATAAAACATTTTTTTAAAAAGGAGAAAGATATATATGATATTTTGAAAAAATGCCTTAGAAGCCAGGTGTGGTACACATCTTTAATCCCAGCACTTGGAAGGCAAAGGCAGACAAATCTCTGTGAGTTCAAGGCCAGCCTGGTCTACATTGAGTTCCAGAACAGCTGAGGTTACAGGGAGACCCTGTCTCAAAAATCCAAAAAACAAAAAGCCTTTGGATGAAAAATGCCATTTGGAAGATGGGCTTAACTCAGTAATATATTTTCCATATAAAGAATGCAATGTGAAATAAACAAGGGTTAGGCCTGGAAAGGTGGCTTAGCAGTTAAGAACACTGTGCAATCATGAGGACTGGAACTCAGATCTTAGCACTCACGTAGCAAGACATCCCAGCTATACTGGCAGTGGAGACTGGGCTTGCTGCTTTCCAATATAGCCAAGAAACCACCAGCCTCAGGTTAGAGAGCAGACCCTGCCTCAAAGGAATAGGGGAGAGTGATAGAAGAGGACACTACACCACTTTCTGGCCTCCAGGCACATGCATCTGCACACATTTGCATATAGGCACACATTTTCGCTTATAGAATGTAAGCATACATACCTTTTTTGTGTGTATTTTTGAGACAGGGTCTCCCTTTAAGTCCCAGCTGTCCTGGGGCTCACTCTGTGGACCAGGCTGGCCTTGAACTCACAGAGATCCACTTGCCTCTGCCTCCCAAGTGCTGGGATTAAAGGCATGCACCACCACGCCCAGATTTTTTTTTTTTAATTTTTATTTATGTGTATGAATGTACTGTCTGCATGTAGGTTTGTGCACCTGTATCGAGCAATGCCTCGGAGGTCAGAAGAGGGTGTCAGATTCCCCTGGAACAGTAGGACTGGGCCTGGTGGCTGCACCCACTTTTGTTTGGTCTTTTTTTTTTGAGATAGGGTCTCCCTGTAGCTCTGGCTGTCCTGGAACTCATTCTGTAGACCAGGCTGGCCTTGAACTCACAGAGATCCACCTGCCTCTGCCTCCCAAATGCTAGGATTAAAGGCCTGCGCCACCACGCCCGGCGGCTGCACCCACTTTTAATCCTAGCACTCTGGAGGAACAGGTAGGGGCAGGTGGATCTTTGAGATTGAGGTCAGCCTGCTCTTCATAGAGAGTTCCAGGCCAGCTGGACCATAACCTCTGTCTCCAAGAAACCTGTAAAAATACAAGTTATAGCAATGGATTATTTGGTTATTTATTTATTTGGTCTTTTTGAGACAGAGTCTCCCTTTAAAAGTCCCAGCTGGCCTGGAGCTTGCTATGTAGACCAGGCTGGCCTTGAACTCACAGAGATCTGCCTGCCTCTGCCTTCCAAGTGCTGGGATTAAATTAAAGGCATGTGTTACCACATCCAGCTAGCAATGGATTTTTATTTTTGGTGGTGGGGTTGATGAGTTGGTTCAGCTCACCTCTGCTCTTGCAGGGGACCCTGGTTCAGTTTCCAGCACCCACATGGTGGCTCACAACTGCCTGTAATTCCAGCTCTAAGGAATCTGACACCCTCTTCTGGCTTCTATGGGCTCCTGCAAACATGTGGTTCACATAAACTCTTGCAGCCACACATGTACACATACATTTTTGCCATCTCTCCAGCCCCTTAAAAATATTTAGCATTCAGGGGGCTGGAGAGATGGCCTAGTGGTTAAGAGCACCATCTGCTCTTGCAGAGGACCCAGGTTCGATCCCCAGCACCCACATGGCGGCTGAGAACCGTCTGAAACTTGGGGCTACAGGGAGACCCTGTCTCGAAAAGACCAAAAAAGAAAAAAAAAAATTTGACCAGTAAGTACACATAGGCACAAACATAAGGAGTTTCCATATAAACTCAATTAGTTAACATCTGAGTTCAGTTTTGTACTACCCAGGGTCCCCAAGTCCAGTTGAAGAGGTTTGCTTACACAAACATGTTGGTCAAATAAAAAGAAAAGAGAGAGAGAAAAAAATTCAGTCCATTTTTTTTATGTGATCTCACAATTCATCCCCCCTTCTTGGCCCTTATAATCTTATGCACCAACCTTTCTGAGAGAGTCCCTGGGCTTTGGAGGGAAGGGTTAAAGAGAGTGAGAGGTATAGAAGGTCCAATTTTTTCCCTGAGTTGAAACATCAGATTCTTGGGACTGTCCAAGTTCTGTTTACAATGGACTGCTGAGTTGTTTAGCAATCTCCCTTTAATTCTAGTAATAAAGCACAAATAGTAACAAATATTAAAGATTATAACAAGTTACTCTATGTTCTCAGGAACATATGCTTGGATAGTATTTTGGTTGGGGCGTTATAACTCTTTGACAAAGGGATGCCAATAGCTTTTTTTTTATTTTTTATTTTTTTTATTTTGTATGTGTATGAATGTACTGTCTGCATGCAGGTCTGTGCACCTGTGTCGTGCAATGCCACGGAGGTCAGAAGAGGGTGTCGGATTCCCCTGGAACTGGAGTTCTCCTGGAATTGGAGTTACAGACGGTTCTTAGCCGCCATGTGTGTGCTGGGGATCGAACCCGGGTCCTCTGCAAGAGCGTCGGTGCTCTTAACCGCTAGGCTATCTCTCCAGTCCCGCCAATAGCTTTCTAATGTAGTCGATATGCCTCCTGACATTAGGATGCACCAAGGCTACAGTGTCATTTGTGTGTCATACTACGACAGGGAGTAGGGTTGAATTAGGATTTTTTTTTTTCTTTCTGGGTGTACATTTATCAGACTGCCACTATTGCACTATATTTTCTTTGGCATGTAAAAGCGTAGCACAAGAAGTCTGTAGTAAAGCTTGAGAGCCCATTTCTTCCAGTGGTTTGCATAGTGCTCTCTGACACTATGAAGATCAGCTGTTGATTTGCAGTGCAGGGTCTCAGCATAATTTTTTTTCATGATTTTATCATGCCATATCTTCAGCAATAGGGTCTTAATGTCCATTTCTTACATACATCCAAAGTTATAGGCAAATGGCCTTTGTTTTGGGGGCTTTTAAAGCCTCCCTGGTCAACAACTCCTGGTAGAGGAGGCCAGAGTTGGCACTGAAACCTTTATCTACCAATGCTTTTTATTTACTGTAGGGCAAAATTGCATCCCCCTCTGTTTTAGTAATTGTCAATAATCAGAGCAGCCTATCTTGTTTCCCAGACTCCTAAATCCAGATTATAGTTTTCCAGAAAGCAGATTTATTTATTTATTTATTTATTTATTTATCAAATCTAGACCTGTGTCCCCCACCCTAACCCCCCACCCCACCAGAACTCATGCATTCTGCCAAACATAGAAGGCAGTTGTATCACATACCTGTCTATAAACAGGAACCAAGCCAAAAGGGTTTATCACACCCTTTCAGACTGTCTCCCTCTGAACTGCATACTGCTGGTTCAAGGAGGTAAAACCCAGCTTTTCCTGAACCAAATTATCTTGTTATATGGGAAAAAAAGTCAGAATTATCACTTGCATAATACAGGGAAACATGGAACACATTTGTGTCCATTTAATGTAATTGGGACAGAGTAGTTTTTTTCTTTTTTTTTTTTTTTTCTTTTCTTTTCTTTTTCGGAGTAGTTTATTTTCAGAATGGCCAGAGAGGCTCTAGCATTTAGATTGTGATCTTGAGCTTTGCTCCTCATCAGTATCATTCCTTGGAAAAATGGCTGATTCTAGGACTTGGGCGGGAAGTACATGTGCTGAGCCTGAAACATCTTGTCTGTCAGCAGGGATTTGTATCATGCAGTACTAGATTCCCTCTGAAGGACTCAGGAGACAATGGAAGACATTCCTACTGACCAAAACAGGTAATCTGAGTATCAGTAGAGGTAGCTGCATGGATTAGAGCATTAAATATGTTTAATTTGTGCAGGAGCCCTGTTTTCCACTCCTGGTCTCCCTCGAGCTGCTGGAGAAACTGCAGTGTTAGGAAACTTGGTTGGGCAGAGCTTCCCTGAGAAAGGCTCAGGCTGCTGAGCCTCCATTTACTGTGAACAGTTTTTCAGATACACATCACCCAAGTTCTTTTAGTAAAGGTTCTTTATTAAAGGACAAGAGAGTGAGAGGGATGGATAGATAGATTGAGATAAATGAGAGAGAATGAGAGTGATAGAGTATTGATTCTTTGTACATACATATATATATGTATGCATATATATGTGTGTGTATATATATTTTTTTTGGGGGGGGAATACCTGAGTCAAAGCTGGGGTGTGGGTGGGACTAGAGTTTTACAGATGTGCTCACCTCAGAGAAGGGGGGGAGGGGATGGCAGGCTCTTAGGGGAAATCCAATTTTGCAGGAAGGGTCTAAAAAATCACTTAACAGTAGCACTGTGAAAAGGATAAAAGCAAGGAAACAAATGGAGGCTCTCTGAGGATGTTTAAACCACAGATCAAAGGAATTCTAGGGCTAGCAGGATGCCTACCTGGCATTCCAGAGAACAGGGGTGTGAATGAGCTCTTGTTTTAGATACTCATATCCCTGTCTGGGCAGGGCTGCAAGCCCAAACTCCCTTCTGTCAATGAATTTTGGATTACAGAAAATTTGTGGTGTAAAAATGTTAACCTAAGAACAAGCTATTGGTCACTTTGGGCGGAATGCTCAAAAACTAACCTATTTTGAAAGGCTGTACTTCTTGGCTCAGGCCTGTAAATCCTATCCACTAGAGAGGCTGAGGTAGGAGGATCCTAAGTTCAAAGACTGTGTGAGTTGCCAAGTGTCTTCAAGGCTACCCTGGGCAACTTAAAATACCCTGTATGCATTGTGTTCCCCCCTGCCCATCAATAAAAGTTTGGTGTAGAAAGAGGTTTTAAGTATAAATGGAATGGAATGATAGTTTGGACAGATTTATGCATTTTTATATGCTGCATATTTGATAATGCTGTCTTTTTAAATGTAGTGCGTAATGTTCCAGAGGTCAACCTCATCTGTCTTTCCTTAGGTACTGCACACCTTTCTTTTCTTTTCTTTTTTTTTCCCTCTTTTGAGACAGTGTCTCCTTGTAGTCCCAGCTGACCTGGAACTCCATAGGTAGACCAAGCTGGCCTTGAATTCACAGCAGTCCTGCCTTTACCTTCTGAGTACTGGGATTAAAGGGGTGGGCCACCACACCTGGCTCCACCTTGCTTTTTTTTTTTTTTTAAGATTTATTTTATTTTTAATTGTGTATGTGTGGGTATGTACCCATGAGTCTGGGGGCAGAGGCATAGGATCCCCCTAGAACAGGAGTTATAGGTGGTTGTGAGCCACCTGATGTGGATGCCGAGGTGTGCAGTTGAGTCTCTGTAAGAGTAATAGGAGCTCTCAACTACTGATCATCTCTCCAGCCCCACTTACCTTGTTTTTTTGAAACAGGGTCTCTTATTGGCCTGAGACTTACCAAGGAGGCTAGGCTGACTGTCCAGGGAGCCCTTGGGTATCCTGTCTCCACCTTCCCAGTGCTGAGATTGCAAGCTTGTGCCACCATGGCCATCTTTTTGTGTGTGGGTACTGAAAGATATACTTTATACTTACTGAGCTGAACACCACAAGAAGGATATTCAACAAATATATTTATGTTAATACTTCCTATGATACACGCCCCCCTTTATGCCCTAAACTGTATGCATGCATTTAAGTGAAGGGAATTGATCACATTCTGACCCACCAGTGTAGGTCAGCATCAAGGATTAAGTGTTTTGAAAAACTTGGTGTCACAGAGAAACTCTCCTTTTTTATATTTATTTATTTATTTATTTATTTATTTATTTATTTATTTATTTGGTCTTTTCAAGACAGGGTCTCCCTGTAGACCCAGCTGTCCTGGAACTCACTCTGTAGATCAGGCTGGCCTTGAACTCACAAAGATTCGCCTATCTCTACCTCCCAAGTGCTAGAATTAAAGGTGTGGGCCACCACGCCCGTCTTAGAAACGTTCCTTTTTTAATATTTTATTTATTATTCTTACGTGTATGAGTGTATTGTCTGCATGTATGTAAGTGTACCTGTGTCATGCAATGCCCTCAGAGGTCCCCTGGAGTTATGGATGATCATTAACCACCGTGTGGGTGCTTGGAATCAAACTTGGGTCCTCTGCATGAGCAGCCAGTGCTCTTTTTTTTGGTCTTTTTGAGACAGGGTCTCCCTATAGCTCTCGCTATCCTGGAACTCACTCTGTAGACCAGGCTGGCCTCGAACTCACAGAGATCGCATGATCCGCGTGCCTCTGCCTCCCAAGTGCTAGGATTAAAGGCGTGCACCACCACACCCAGCATTTATTTATTTCTGTATGTGTATGAATGTACTGTCTGCATGCAAGTTTGTGCACCCGTGTCGTGCAATGCCACGGAGGTCAGAAGAGGGTGTCGGACTCCCCTGGAACTGGAGTTCTCCTGGAATTGGAGTTTCAGACGGTTCTCGGCCACCATGTGGGTGCTGGGGATCGAACCCGGGTCCTCTGTAAGAGCGGTCGGCGCTCTTAACCGCTAGGCCATCTCTCCAGCCCCGCCAGTGCTCTTAACCACTAAGCTATGTCTGCAGCACCCTGGAGTCCTGCCCACCTCTGCCGCTTCCAGGTTTCCCCCAGTACTTAAGGCAATGCAAATAGAGAGTTCTCCAATCTCAGTTAAAACTAGAAAATAAAAAGAAAGATGAAGGCTGGGCATGGTGGTGGACGCCTTTAATCCCAGCACTTGGGAGGCAGAGGCAGCCAGATGTCTGAGTTCAAGGCCAGCCTGGTCTATAGAGTAAGCTTTAGGCCAGCTGGGACTAAAGGGAGACCCTGTCTCAAAAATAAAAAAACCTAGAAAATTAAAAAAAAAAACAAAAAAAACCCTAGAAAATTTTAATGGGGTTGCTTACAAAATACTGGCAAGGAAACACACATGCAGCCGGGTCCCTGTCTAACATGGCTGCCCGGGGTTCCTGAGTGGCCCCTGTGCCCTCTGCTCCTCGTGCTGGTTAAAATGCAGAGAAAGACTCACATGGTGGACCCTTTTCTATACTCCCTGCCTCCCCAGAGTTCCAAAATCTCATGTACGTTTCTCAGGACCATTGGGCACACACATGGCAGGAACCTGGTGAGATGGGCAGTGCCCCAGGTTCCTCCCCTAAGTACGCAGTCTATCAAGTGGTTTCAAAGAAGAAACAACCCATTCCATACTTGGTCTCACTGAACTTTCCAGACATGTTTTGGGAAGAAGTATAAAATATGCTTAGTCAGCAGTTACTGTGAACTGGGTTGGACAGCTTACTGATTAATTCCATGTTTCATCTATGTTTAAAAAAAATGGGGCTGGAGAGATGGCCTAGCGGTTAAGAGCGCCAACCACTCTTACAGAGGACCCGGGTTCGATCCCCAGCACCCACATGGCGGCCGAGAGTCGTCTGAAACTCCAATTCCAGAACTCCAGTTCCAGGGGAATCCGACGCCCTCTTCTGACCACCGCAGCGTTGCATGACACTGGTGCACAGACTTGCATGCAGACAGTATATTCATACACATACAGAAATAAATAAAATTTTTTAAAAAATGAAAAATACTTTCAAAGTAGAATTTTCTTTCTGTTTTGAGTATTTTGATTATGTTGGTTTCTTTTTTTTTTTTTTTTTTTTTT
>VZQC01002485.1:301488-401019 GCA_009823505.1 Rhizomys pruinosus
AGTGTGTTGTTTTAGTTTCCATGTGTTCTTTGTAGGCAGGGGGCTTGTATTGGTGTTGATGTTGAGTTTTCATTGCACCGTGTGTCGAACAGATGCATGAAATTATTCATCTTTTTTGTTTTTTTTTTTTTTTTTTTTTTTTTTAATTTTTTTTTTTTTTTTTTTTTTTTTTTTATTATATTAGTTTCTGTATGTGTATTCAATGTAACTGTCTGCATGACAGGTCTGTGCACCCGTGTCGTTGCATTGCCGCGGAGGTCAGGAAGAGAGGCGTCTCGGATTCCCCTGTGAGGCTGGAGTTCTCCTGGAATTGGAGCTTCAGACGGCTCTCGGCCGCTCATGTGGGTGGGATCGAACCCGGGTCCTTCTGTTAAGAGCGGTCGGCCTCTTAACCGACTAGGCCATCTCTCCAAGCCCCTCAATCTTGTTTGTATGTAGAGGTTTCTTCTGTGTCCCGGATGTTGGTCAATTTTTGGAGACTGTTCTCTGGGGTGCTGAAGTAGAAAGTGTATTCTCTGGGATTAGGATGGAATGTTCGGTAGAGTCTATGAGGTCCATTTGATGTATCATATCGTCTCAGTTTTCAGATGTCTCTTCTGTTTATTTTTTTGTACCTGTTGACCATCCAAGGACTCAGTGGGGTATAGAAACTCCATATGATTGTAGCTGGATTTAAGTCTTGTGACTTGTGGTTCTTGAGAATGTCTTTTTAAATTTTGGTGCACCAGAATTTGGGGCATATAATATTCATAATTGTGAAATCTTCTTGGTGTGAGTTCCTTTGATGAAAATGTAATGCTTCTTTGTCTCTTCTGATTTCTTTTACTTTGAAGTCTATTTTATCGATATTAAAATAGCACACCTGCTTTTCGTTTTGGTACCATTTGCTTGGATAATTTTTTTCCATCCCTCACTTTAAGGTGGTGCCTGTTCCTTGAAGGTATAAGATGTGTTTCTTGTAGAACAGATCGATGGATTCTGTTTCCTAAATCCATCTTCCCAGTCTATGTCTTTGATTGGGGAATTAGTCCATTAATATTTAAGGTTATGACTGTAGTTTGTGTTGGCTTCCTTTTGCCTTATTATGCTCATTCTGCGGTTTTGATTTGGGTTTCTACTTCTGCAGTTAACGCTTTTACTGATTTCTCCTTCTAGTTTGCTGGGGTTGGTTGCTCTTTCTTCTGTTCTTTGAATTGCTTCCAAGTATTCTCTGAAGGGTTTGGTTTCCGGACATGTATCTTTCAAGTTGTTTATGTCATGGAAGATTTTTCCCTCTCTCCTTTCCACTATGGATTGGACATTTTTTGCTGGTATATAGTAACTGGGTTGGCATCCAATGTCCCTTCAACACTGGGAATGCTTTGTCCAGGTTCTTTCTTGCTTCATAGTTGTTGCTGTTGAGAAGTCCTTTGTTATTCTGATAGGGTTTCCACCTTATAGTCACTTGTGTTTTTCTCTTGTCGCTTTAAAGGAATTTTGTTCTTTGTTTTGGTTTTTTTTTTTTTTTTTTTTTTTTTTTTTTTTTTTTTTTTATTTCTTTTCTGTTTTTGTCTGTTTGGGTTTCATGTGCTTCTTGTATTGGTATGTTGTCCTTTTTTTTTTAGTTTCGGGGAAGTTTCATCTATTATTATTCTTGTTGAAGATCTGAATCAATACCTTCTCTTGGTGGGATTCTTCTCCTTCCTCTCATTTCCTATGATGCGGAGGTTTGTCTTTTCTATAGTGTTCCCACAAGCTCCTCTGGTTGTTCCATTTTTGTGTATTTTTTAATTATTCATAATCTTTCTGAGGTTTTAACCTTAGTTTCTGTGTTGTGCCTCCAGGTCTCATTATTCTTTGTTCTGGCTTCCCTCCATTCTGCTTACTTGAGGCTTTTTTTATTCCTTTCCTCTTCGGAATGGATGAGTTGTTTGGTTTTCCTTTCTTCATTTTCCTCTTCTGAATCTCTTTAGTGTTTCTATTTCTTTTTGAGCTTCTCGATCTCTTTTTGTAGCTCTTTTGTTCCCTGAGTTGGTTTCTTTTTCTTTTCAGGCATGGCGATCTTTCTAGTGTTTCATACTTCCTTCCGGAGCTTGTCATTCTCTCTCTCTCGGTCCTCATTCTCGTTTTTTTAGATTCTTTTTAATTGTCTTTATGATCTGTAGTTCTTTAAGATGTTACCAATGTTGTGTTTCTTTGTCTGTGTCCTGGGCATCCCCGGAGGGATCCCACTGCAGGTGTCATCCATAGGGTTGGTAAAACTTGGTGTGGGATATCTGCACCTTTCCAGTTGTAGTCTTTCTTCGTGATCCTGGCATATGGCCTTCTCTTGCCTGAATATTCCAATGTGAGTTCCTAAATGCCTCTTCACTGTGTTGAAAGCGTCGCTTTGCTTGCGCTCCTTCAGATCCTTTCTTCGTAATCTCAAGTTGGCGGGGGGCGGGGGGGGGGGGCTCTTCAAGCCCGCGCCCTTGGCACTGCCGCTGGGCTCAGGAGATCTCAAAATCTCAAGGTCACACAAGCGTTGCCTTTGAATATCCCGGCTGGGGGGATAACTCCAACTCACAGCCACAAGCCAATCAAACCAAGACAGACAGGACCAAAGGATCAACAATACAGCTCCACCAAGACACCCAGTTCCTACCTGTCTCCCCTCTTCCTGCTGCTGGGCTCAGGAGATAAGAGATCTCAAATCTCAAGAGTCACACAAGCGTGCCTTTAATACCGGCTGGGAGGATAACTCCGCCCCCACAGCCACTAGATCTAATCAAGCCAAAGACCACACCTTTAATCCCAGCTGGGGGGATAACTCCAACCTCACAGCCACAAAGGCCAATCAAACCAAAGACAGCAGGACCAAACGATCAGCAATCAGCTCGCCAAGGCACCCAGTTCCTACCTGTCTCCCCCTCTTCCTGCCGCTGGGCTCAGGAGACCTCCATGTTTCCCCTTTCATCACAAATTCTATTGATTTGGAGTTGCTCTTTCTTTTGTTGGGTTAACTGAGCTAGAGGTCTGTGTATCTTGTTTATTCTCTCAAAGAACCAACTTTTGCATTCATTGATTTTTTTGGGGGGTGGTATTGTTTCTATTTCATTGATTTTTTTTTTTTTGCTCTGAGTTTTGTTATTTCTGACTGTTGCATTTAGAGTTCATTTGTTGTCTCTCAGGTGTTTTTAGCTTCAGTGTTAGATCGTTCACTTGTGCTCTTTCTGTTTTTTTTGATGTAGGCACTCAGGGCTATAAAGTTCCCTCTTAGGACTGCTTTTAAAGTATCCCATAGGTTTTGTTGTGTTGTATTAACATTGTCATTCAATTCCAGGAATGCTTATCTTTCTTTCTTTATTTCTTCCTTGACCCATTCATTATTCAGGAGAGTGTTGTTTAGTGTCCATATGTTCTTGTAGATAGTAGGGCTTGTCCTGGTGTTGATATTGAGCTTTATTGCACTGTGGTCTGAAAGAATGCATGAAATTATTTCAATCTTTTTGTATTTGTTGAGATTTTTTTTTCTGTGTCCCAGTATGTGGTTAATTTTGGAGGCTGTTCCATGGGGTGCTGAGTAGAAATTATATTCTCTGGTATTTCTGTAGAATATTTGGTAGGTGTCTGTGAAGTCCATTTGGTATATCGTTATCATTCAGTTCAGATGTCTCACTGTTTATTCTTTGTCTTTTCAATCTGTCCAAAGGACTTAGTGGAGTATCGAAGTCCCCTATTATGAGTGTGCTGGGGTTAATCTGTGCCTTGAGGTCCTGGAGAATTGTCTTTATAAAGTTTGGTGCACCAGAGTTTGCACATGTATTCATGAAATCATCATGGTCAGTTCCTTTGATAAAGATGTAGTGGCCTTCTTTGTCTCTTCTGATTTCTTTTACTTAGACGTCTATTTTGTCTGGGTTTTTTTTTTTTTTTTTTTTGTCTTTTTGGAGACAGGATTCCTGTAGCTCAGCTGTCCTGGAATCACTCTGAGACCAGGCTGCCTTGAATCACAAAGATCACCTGCCTCTGCTCTCCAAGTGCTAGGATTTAAAAGGTGTGACCACCATGCCTGACTATTTTTTCATTGATATTAAAAAGGCAACACCTACTTTCCTTTTTTCGGGTTACATTTGCATGAATATTTTTCCATCCCTTCACCTTAGTTTCTGCCTAATCTTGAGAGTTGAGATGGTTCTTACATACTGATCTAGATGGTTTGTTTCTAAATCTAATTCTCCCAGTCTATGTTCTTTGATAGGGAGTTTAGCCCACAAATATTTAAGGTTATAATTGAAAGAGGTGTGTTGCTTCCTTTCACCTTATTATCCATTTGCATTTTTAGTCTCGGTTTCTACTTTTGCAGTTATGTTTTTATTAATTTCTCTTTCTAGGTACCTGGGGATAGTTGCTCCTCTCTTCTGTCCTTTGAATTGCTTCAAGTATTTTCTGAAGGGTTGGTTTTCCAAACATGTATTCTTTCGTCTTGTTGATGTCATGGAAGATTTTTCTCTCCAACTAAAATTGACATTTTTGCTGGGTATAGTAACCTGGGTTGGTGTGCTGGATAGCTTTGGTGTCAACTTGACACACCTGGGTTGAGGGAGCCTCGGTTGGGGAATTGGATCCATTGGATTGGCCTGTGGCCACATCTGTGGAGTATTGTCTTGATGGTCGAGCAGTGTGGGAGGGCCCAGCCCACAAGAGTGGTGCCACCCTGGGCAGGTTGTTGTGTACTTAAGAAGGCGGGCTGGGCATAAGCCAGGGAGCAAGCTGGTGAACATGGCCTGTGCTTTAGCTCCTGTCTCCAGGTTCCTGCCCTGAGTTCCTGCCTTGGGCTCCTTAAGTGATGAACTGTGACCCAGGAGATGTAAGCTGAATAAACCCTTTCCTCCCCAAGTTGGTGTCAGAGTGTTTTGTCACAGCAATGGAAGACAAACTACGACAGTTGGCATCTATAGTCCTTTAACACTGGAAATGCTTTGCTCCATGTTCTTGTTGCTTTCATAGCTTGTACTGAGAAGTCAGTTGTAATTCTGATGGGTTTCCCCTTATAGGTCACTTGTTATTTTTCTCTTGTGGCTTTCAGAATTTTCTCTTTGTTTTGGGCGTCTAGCATTTTTGGGCATCTAGCATTTTAACTATGATGTGGCATGGGGAATTACTTTTCTCATCCTGTCTGTTTAGAGTTCCATGTGCTTCTTATATTTGTATTGGTGTGTCTTTTTTTAGTTTGGGGAAATTTTTATCTATTATTCTGTTGAAGATCTGATCAATACCATTCTCTTGGGATTCTTTTCCTTCCTGTATTCCTATGATGTGGAGGTTTGATCTTTTCATAGTGTCACATATTTCCAGGTTGTTCTACTTTTGTGTATTTTTAATTTTTTCATAATCTTTACTTGAGGTTCTTAGTTGTTCTGTGTTATCTTCCAGGTCTGATATTCCTTGTTCCGCTTTCTCCATTCTGCTTCTGAGGCTTTTTCCTTTCCTTTCCTCTTGATTGGATGAGTGTTCTATTTCCTTTTTCATTCCATCCTGTCATTTCTTTAGTATTTCCACTTCCTTTTGGAGCATCTCAATCTCTTCTTGTAGTTCTTTGCTTCACTGGTTGGCTTCCTTTTTCAGTGTTTCCACTTCCTTCTGGAATTTGTCATTTTCTCCTTCAAGTTCTTTCTGGAGTTTATCATTCTCTCCCTTTAGTTCTTTCCGAAGTTTGTCATTGTCTCTAAGTCCTTCTTGAGTTTTTTCATTCTCTCTCTTTAGTTCTTTGACTTATTCTTTATATTCTTTGATTTCTCTTAATAGGTCTGCAATTATTCCTTTAAGACCTGTGTCCTAGGTTACCCCCAGGGGGATACCACTGTAGGAATCTCCCACAGGTTTGGGAGCACTTGGTGTGGAATTATCCTGCAACTTTCCCATGTTGTCCCTTCGTTGCGTCCCTGGCATGTGAGCTTCCCTTTTTGTCTGTATTTCGATGCGAATCACAAATGCCTCTTCACTGTTTTGAAGGCTTACTTTGCTTGGCTCCTTCAGGTGCCTATTTTTTTCTCCTTGTTTATGGAGTGTTGACTTGTCTATGTTTCAGGCTTTCAATTTTGTTTATATGTTGGAAGTCTAACTCACCCTTTCCTTTCTGTATTAAAGGTTCTCCAAAAAATCCACTTGGACACTTGTTAGCCATTCCAGTTGTGTGTGGGGGCCAGGGGGATGGGCGGATATGGCTGGCTTAGCCCACGCCCCAGTACTCTGTGCTTCAGGTGATCCTGGGAAGTCCCTGATCTAAGCTCTGTGCATTCAAGTCTCACAGTGGCAACAGGCCCACCTTTAACACCAGCTAGCAGGGTGACTCCACCCTGACAGCCACACAAGGCAATGATTTAACTATTCAACGAACCAACAAAACAATTATCCAACGACCCAGAGGTAGATGTATCCAACAATCTGCCTGGCTGAAGCGCCCAGCTCCTACCTGTGCTTCAGGTGGTCCTGGGAAGTCACTGATCTAAGCTCTGTGCACTTCCCATTTAGTTCTTTAAAAAAAATATTTTTTACTTTATGTGTATGAGTGTATTGCCTATATGTATGAAAGTGCACTCATGTTATGCAGTGTCTGAGGAGGTCAGAAGAAGGCATTGGATCCTCTGGAATTTGAGTTACAGATATTTGTAAGCTGGCATGTGGGTGCTGGGGATCGAACCCGGGTCCTCTGCAAGAGCAGTCGGCACTCTTAACCACTAGGTCATCTCTCCAGCCCCAGCACTTGCCTTTAATCTCAGCCTTTAGAGGCAGAGGCAGGTGGATCTCTGGGAGATTGAGGTCAGCTTGGTCTACATAGTTCCAGGCCAGCTGTGACTGTAGGGAGACCCTGTCTTAAAAAGACAAAAAATAGAAAGTATTCACAGGCATAATATGAAAACCATAGATTGTATTCAGTTAGCTCTGCTTATATTTATTTATTTGTTTGTTTGTTTGTTTTGGTCTTTTCGAGACAGGGTCTCCCTGTAGCTCCAGCTGTCCTGGAACTCACTCTGTAGACGAGGCTGGCCTTGAACTCACAAAGATTATCTGCCTGCCTCTGCCTCCCGAGTGCTAGGATTAAAGGCATGCGCCACCACGCCCAGCTGATAGCTCTGCTTACTTAAAGGAAAGTTGCCTGTAGCTCGCTTAGCATACATATAGGAGGTTTGCTGTAATTGAATATCATTGAGCAGGTACAGAGCTCTTCATCCAGTTCATACTTGTCATTTTTCTGGTTATTTGACTGTAAGAGGTTATGTAGTGTAAAGTTACATTAGCAAAAAATAATGGCATAAAACAAAAACTTTTGGAATATATTTTTTTTCTGTAGCTATATTGGTAAATTAAAGTTTTACATATATCTACTTTGTGTGCTCCAGTGTGTGGATGTTATGAGGGAAAGGAGGATTTGCATCCATGCCACAGTGCATGTGTGGAGAACAGAAGACTAGTTAGGGAATTTGTTCTTTCCTTCCACTATGTCAGGCTTGGTGTCAAGTGCCTTTTCTCATTGTCCCTATGGGTTTTGTTTTTGCTTTTTGTTTTTTGATCTGAGACAGGGTCTCCCTTTTAGTCCCACCTGGCCTGGAGCTTTATAGACCAGGCTGGCCTTGAATTCACAGAGATCTGCCTGCCTCTTCCTCCCAAGTGCCAGGATTAAAGGCGTGAGCCACCAGGCCCAGCTATGGTTTTGTTTTTAAATTTAGTTCCTGGAATTCAGTTTTTGTTAGCATTGGTAATATATGTATCTATGTTAAATAAGATGAGTGAATTTAAAGTAATCCTTTAGATCTCTAAAAATAGATTAGCCATGCCATTAGAATCAAGTTAAGCACTTTATCAGTTAAAACCAGTTTCCAAACTGGGGTTCTGGTTTTATAGCTAACTCATTGAGACAATGTGGAATATTTTACATTTTCAAAGGAGATAGCGCCTATATATTGGGCAATGCCCAAACTGCTGTCAACTTTATATGTTGATACACAGGTTGGTTAAGTTGGTTGTTTAGTTTTGCTTTTATTAAAAGCATGTGAATTTGGTACAGCAAGTACTAAGACACTAAGGGCACAAATAGCCTATTCAGTAAAGGCATATAGTTAAAGGCATTTGAGCATTGAAGGTCACATTACACTCATTTCAAAACAAGAAACTCCCTTCTACTCAACTCAGGACAAAATAGCAGTAGCTTTGAAAGAGGCATGTATTTTTTTTTATTATTAAAAATATATGGCCTAGCGGTTAAGAGCGCCAACTGCTCTTACAGAGGACCCGGGTTCGATCCCCAGCACCCACATGGCGGCCGAGAGCCGTCTGAAACTCCAATTCCAGGAGAACTCCAGCTCCAGGGGAATCCGAGACCCTCTTCTGACCTCCGCGGCGTTGCACGACACGGGTGCACAGACTTGCATGCAGGCAGTACATTCACACACATACAGAACTAAATAAAATCTGCTACACCCAGTCTAGTCTTGAACTTGATGCTTTCATAGTTTGATTGCATTGCTACTAGGCACTTTCATTTTTTGGTTGTCTATATAGTCATAATGAACCTAGGGCCTCTAATGTGAGCAAACACTCTGCACTGTACCTATCTCCCCGCCCCCTTTCCTGTGCTGAGAATTGAATTTAAGGTCTCAACATGCTAGGTGCGTGGTACCACTGGAGCTATATCCTAGGCTCCCCCTTTTTTTGAAGTGTTTATTTTTGACATGTGGTGATTAGTTATTAATCCCATGTGGAAACAGCTTATGAAGAGGATATGCACTTGGAGTCCACGTCAGTAACAGCCTGGGGACACACGACAGAGGGTGCTAATTCCGATTTATGCTATACAACAGGTGGCCTATATGCTTGGGACAGACAACCCCCACATTGTATGACACCACCCCTAGTAGCCAATACAGAGCCCTATACCATTGTGTGTGCACCCCACCCACTCATGGGGTGACCCAGAGGCCATGCAGTCCCAGAACTGCTAGCTGAAATGTTAGGACACACACCCCAAGTCCGGTGTACCCACATTCCCCTTTTTTGTTTTGCCTCCACAGAATTCAAAGGGGGCATAGTAATGGTGGTCAGTTACCTTTGTCCGGAATGGCTGTGACTGTTTGTAGAAAATACTAAGACTAATCAGTACCAAATACGGGTAAACCAATTAGCAAACAACCATAACATAGAGCAATATCATGTAAACTCAAATTAGTAAGGATCCTTGTTCCAATTTTTGTACAACCAGGGTCTACGAGTCAATTGGAGAGGTTTACACACACAAGCATAAAAATTAAAGTTCAGTCTGTTTTTGTTTTGATGCTCATAATTCACCTCCCCTACTCTGGCTCTCAGAGCCTGGCAACCCCCTTATCTGTGATAGTCCCTGGGCCTTAAGGGAAAAGCAAAAGAGAGTTCTCTGAGATGACAACATCAGACTCCTGGGTTTGTCCAAGTTTGCTTCCGATAGTTGGGGTGGCTCATCCAGGGGTCTTTTTCAGTTCTAATAATAAACCATAAGTAGCAAGAATACAAACACTTAAGCATTAACTGTCATGACAAGTTATGGTTGGACACAAACCAAAAGGTTTGGATGGTATTCAGTCTAGGAACCGTGGATTTTTGTGCAAAAGAATGGCAGTAGCCTTTCTGATGTGGACTTATAATCTCCTGTCACTAGGGGGCATCAAGATTGCAGTATCAGTTGTGTGCCTGTGCACGCCTATCCGTCCCCCGTCCCCCGTCATACCCTCCCCCCGCCTCAGCAGGCCATAGATCAAATTAGAATTTTGGGAATCTACATGTACCAGCTAGCCACCACGCACTCTTCTTTGGCAAGTAAGTTTCTCTTGTTTCCCAGACTCTTATATCTTATTTATAATTTTTTTTTAAGTTGCCAGCCCTTCTGTTGTCTTTTTTTTTGTTGATTTTGGCTTTTTGAGACAGGTCTCCCTGTAGCTCTGGCTGTCCTAGACCTCGTCTGTAGACCAGGTTGTCCTAGAACTCGCAGAGATCCACCTGCCTCTGCATCTCAAGTGCTAGGATTAAAGCGTGCACCACCACGCCAGCTTGATTTAATAATTAAAAAAATTTTTTTAATTTTATATTATTATTTATATGTGTTATAAGAAATGTACCGTCTGCATGTGGTTTGTGCGCCCGTGTCCTGCAATGCTGCGAGGTCCAGAAGAGGGTCTAAGATTCCCCTGGAACTGGGTACAGACTGGTCTCAGCCGCCATGTGGGGTACTGAGATCACCTGGGTCCTCGCGCAGGCAGTCTGCACTCTTAACTGCTTAGGCCATCTCTGAAGCGCCTGATTTATAATTTTTCAGAAGGCAGGAGTTGTATACATACCCATAGACAGGAATAAGTTGAAAGGGCATACCAAGTCTATTCAAACTGTCTTCTTTTGGATGTATACTGCTTTTTTTAAAAGGAGGTAAACCCCAGCTTTTCTGAGCCAAATATCTTTGAGGCAAAGAAATCTTACAAGTAATTAGTATGTAATACAGAAAAATAAAAAACATCTTTCGTACCATGGGTAACCCAAGACCTTTTTCCTTTTAAGCAACAATTCTGCAACTGGGACTCCTTACAAGCCAGTAGTGGACTGAAAACTAACAACAAATCTGTATAATTTAATACTTTTTTAGTCCTTTAGTAAACTAGGTTAAGTAATTATATTAATTTATTATTAGCCAATTTTTTTAATATTTTTTTTAGTTCTTTGTTTTTGTTTTTGTTGTTTTTTTTTTTTTTTTTGGTCTTTTTGAGACAGGGTCTCCCTGTAACCCCAGCTGTCCTGGAACTCGCTCCGTAGACAAGGCTGGCCTGAACTCATAAGATCCGCCTGCCTCCCAAGTCCTAGGATTAAAGGATGTGCCACCACGCCCGGCTTACACATTTTTGTTTTCTTAAACTACTTGAATGAACTATAACCGTAGAAAAATACTTCTAATAAGCCTCATACTTTACATATCATAACAACCCCCTCAGACTTTATCACTTACATAGACTGTTGTATCATCTTTATATAAATCCGTACAAGGCCGACCTGGTCTACATAGTGAGCTCTCCAGACCAGCTGGAACCAAAGGGAGACCTGCCTCAAAAGACAATAAATAAAATAAATAAATATAATAATAAATAAATAATCCTTTTTTTTTTTTTTTTTTTTTTTTTTTTCTTTTTTTTTTTTTTTTTTTTTTTCTTCTATTTTATTTTATTTTATTATGTGTATAAGTACTGTCTGCATGTAGGTCTGTGCACCTGTGTCATGCAGTGCGGCGGAGGTCAGAAGAGGGCGTCAGAGTCCCCTGGAACTGGAGTTAAAGACGATTTCAGCCGGTGGGTGATAGGGATTGAACCCGGGTCCTGCAAGAGCAGTCAGTGCTCTTAACTGCTAGGCCATGTCTCCGCTCCAGCCCTCATTTTTTTTTTTTTAATGTATTTCTTTAAGTATGAAGTACTATCTATCAGGTTTGTGCCACGTGTCTGGTAATGCCACGGAGGTCAGAAAGGGTCTCAGATTCCCCTGGAACTGGAGTTCTCCTGGAATTGGAGTTTCAGACGGTTTCAGCCGCCATGTGGGTGCTGGGGATCGAGCCTGGTCCTCTGCAAGAGCAGTCGGCGCTCTTAACGCTGGTCATCTCTCCAGCCCAACCTCATTTCTTTCTTAATATCAGGAGATGTAATAACATTAACAAATAAATTTTCCATCTGTTTTGAGAATTTTCCTGGCATTACTAGCATTTAACTATTATTGCTATATGTAAGAAGGACAGTTACCTCAATTATAGAACTGTAAAGTGAGGTGTCCTTGCAAGCCTGGAGTTTTATAAATAACCACTTTTCTCTAAATGTTTCAGAAGGGTTTTACCTAGGCGTTGGCAAAGATACGGACCTCGACAAAGCTAGCAAACTGTTTCACATTCAAAGTATTTTACCTAGTGGCAACTGTCTTATATATAAAACATATCGAAACAAAAAGAAAGTATAATAAAATAAACTTATAAACATATCTAAATATAAAATAAATTGCATCCTGAAACAGAAGTTAAGTTGTTTCCTTTTTTTCTTTTTCTTAAGATCTTTATTTTTTTATTTTATTTTTAGTTATTTGGTCTTTTTGAGATGGGTCCCCTTAGCCAGCTGGTCCTGGAACTATTGTAGACCAGGTTGCCCTTGAAACTCACAGAGATTTTGCCTGCCTTTGGTCCCCCCCCACACCCTTCTGCATGCTGGGGATTAAAGGTGTGCCCACCGAAACCTGGGCCCTAAACAATTTCTGTTTTTTTTTTCTTTTTTTTTTTAAATTTATTATTATTATTATTATTATTTTGTTTTTTTTTTTTGTCTTTTCCGAGACAGGGTCTCCCGGAGCCACAGCTGTCCTGGACTCAAACTCACTCTGTAGACACAGCTGGCTTGAACTCAGCAAGATCCGCGCTGCCTCTCGCCTCCCAAGTGCTAGGATTAAAGGCATGCACCACCACGCCCAGTCTATTAATGTAGTTATTTTTTATGTGTTGAAGTGTACTGTCCCCGTGTCAGGTTGGTGCACCTTTGTGCTAGTGCCATGGAGGTCAGAAGAGGGCATCAGATTCCCCTGGAACTGGGAGTTAAAATGATGCTTCTTAGCTGCCATGTGGGCTGGGATCAAACCTGGGTCATCGTGTAAGAGCAGTCAACGCTCTTATACGCTAGCCAGCCTCTCCAGCCCCACACAATTTCTTTTTTTTTTTGCCTTTTCGAGACAGGGTCTCCCGTAGCCCCACTGTCCTGGAACTCACTCTGTAGACCAGGCTGGCCTTGAACTCACAAAGATCCGTCTGCCTCTGCCTCCCAAGTGCTAGGAGTTAAAGGCGTGCGCCACCACGCCCGGCCAATTTTTTTTTTTTTTACTTTTTTTTTTTTGCTGGGTGTTAAAAATCTTTTTGTGTAGGTGTAACAGTAAGGTGGCAGTACATCTGATTGATAAAATATTGTAATTCCATCAGTTACTTTTATATAGACATTATTGTATCATGAGACAAACAACAGTGACCTTTGTTGAAATTAGTTATATCCCTTTTTTTTTTTTTTCCCTTTTTTTTTGTAAATTTACAGATGTCTTTATGTTTCCAGGCTTCTCGATTAGGTATACAAGGTTGAGTCTGGAGTGGAGGGCCAAATTCCAATCCCACAGTTCCAGCTTTCTGGTAGCCTCAAACAGCATGTGATTATACACCAGTAATTTATACAAGAGCAATCAAGAACTGATGATACCAAAAGTATGTAGTAAATGGTTTTTATGAATTGGATTTATCCACAGTTGTTATAGTATGATTTTTAATACACAGGAATAGAAAATCATAGGGATTAAAACATACACACACACACATACATCGCACACACACAAACATACACACACCATGTTAAAGGGAAGAAATTGTTAGACTGACCTGTGGGGAAAGAGTTAATTATTGTTTATACCAACTGAGAAACAAAAACGCTCTCCAAAATATCATTAAATGTAACTGAGATTTGTTTTTTTTTTTGGTCTTTTTGAGAAGGGTCTCCCTGTAGCACGGCTGTCCTGGAACTCACTCTGTAGACCAGGCTGGCCTTGAACTCACCAAGATCGCCGTGCCTCTGCCTCCCGAGTGCTAGGATTAAAGGCATGTGCACCAACCCCAGCATAGATATGAGATTGTTAGCTTATATTGGTATGATGAGGAATTGTACTCTATTGTACAAAGCATTTAGTTAAGCCCGGGTTTCCCTGCAGGCTGCTAGTCCTTGGAATTCAATATGCATGACCGGGCTTGCTTTAACATCTCACAGAATCTGCCTGCCTCTGCCTCTGGGACCACTGGAACTAAAGCCTGTGTTATCAAGTTAGTCTCAAAAGGCAATTTTAATTTTATTTAATTTTTTGTTTTTTTTGGTCTTTTTTGAGACAGTCATCCCCTATAGCAGCCACAGTGGCCTGGAATCACCAGAGATCCGCCTGCCTCTGCCTCCCGAGTGCTGGGGTTAAAGGCGGTTATTAGCCAACACCCTGTGGGTGACTGAACTCGATCCCGGGGGTCCTCTGCAAAACAGTCCGGGTGCATTTATCAGCTGAGCCATCCTCTCCATCTCCTCAAAAGGCCAATTTTTAAGCAACTCAAGCATAAGGGTAAGATGAAATAGTTGTTGGAGGGCAAATGTGCTGGATACATGCATCGGGCCCAGCCCAGTGGCTGGTATACACACAGCCATGCTGAGTGCAGGTCACATGCAGCCTAAGAGTCTTCTGGGTTGAAAAACCTTTCTTTCCCCCAGGATTCCAATTCTCCGGTTTCCCCCCCGTCCAGGTTTAGAAATGCATTAAGATTAACTCCTGAGCAAAGCCGTTAAGGTGTGTAAAATTAAAAGACCAGAATAAATTGTGATGTCTAGGAAACTTTTTCAGCTAAATGCTGAATGTTTAGGTACCCGGGTTTATAAAAAAGATATATTAATGGTTGATTAGGAGCCCCCACCATGGCAGGGGGAATTCTAAAAACCACATGGTTTGTTTTGTACACAAGAAATGAAAAAAGTTTACATGGTCACAGCTAGAAACCATCTCAAGACACAACATTGCTTCTGTCCAAAGACAGGCCAAAACAATACCAGGTGCTACCTTTTTACAATATTTCATGTTCAAGCCTCTTTGAAAATTAGGAAAACAGCAGAGGAAATTTCTTGTTGCTTTAGGGGTGGTTTACATGCGCTGGGTCCTTCAGTAACAGCCCAAGACACAGGCCAGAGGGTGCAATCCAATTATTGTATACAACAGTGGCCTATATAGGCTTGGGACAGACAATGCCCACACTGTATTATATCACCCCCTAGTAGCAATACCAGATCCTTATACCATCCAGTGTCGTCCCCACCTCATGGGGCAGACCAGAGTCCTTGTAATCACAAAGCATGCTAGCTGAAATGTTAGAAAACACACACCCAAGCTCAGGTACCCCAACAAGATACAGTCTAACTAAGACTGGCTTTGTTTGTGTGCTCCTCCTGCCTCATCCTCTGAATAGAGACCTTGGTTTCTTTTTTTTTTTTTTTTTAATTTTTTATGCGTATGAGTGTTTTGCCTGCATGTGTGTAAGTGTACCTGTGTCATGCAATGTCTGTGGAGGCCAGAGGAGGAGAGCATTGTATCCCCTGAAACTATGGTTAACAGGTGGTGGCTAACAGCTGCCATGTGTGTGCTGGGAATGAAACTTGATCTTCTGCTAGAGCAACCAATCTTAGTTGCTAAGTTGTCTCTAGCCTCTGAACTTGATTTTCTTTTGTGAGCTAAACAGAAATTGCTTTGTGTCTGCCTTCATGTACAGTTTACAAATTTAAAATTGTTACCTTCTCTTTTATAAAAGTGATATGGGTAAAATTCTAGATTGCTTTGAATTCACAAAGTGGGTGCTTTCTCTTTAATTATATCAGTTGCTCTTTATTTTAATCTTTCCTTGAGACCTGAAGATGGCATTGGTTTAGCCAACAAAGGACACAGTATGAGGTCTCTCACAGGTGGCTTGTTATGTATGGTGTTGAAGTCCAGTGGTGGCGATCCTAAACCTGTGAGTCCTAAAGATTTGTTAGTGCTCTGTAGGGAAAACATTCAAGTGGTGCTGTAGTGGGGTCAGTGACCTGACTTAACTAACCAGGAAATGTGAAACAAAGAAGGTGTGACTTTTAGTTTTACTTGTCAGATTAACACAATCTACCATCACCTGGGAAGGAAGTCTCAGGGATATTTAGGTTAGGTTGGCCTCTGGGCATATCTATGGGGGATTATCTTGATTATGATTATTGGAGATTGGAAAGCTCACCCTTTGTGGGTAATTTCGTTCCTTAGGGAAAAGATTCTGAACTGTTATAGGATGGACAAATGTGAGCTGAGCATTCACTCATTTCTCTCTGCTCTTGACTGTGGATGGAATGTGACTAGCTGCTTCCAAGTTCCTGCCATCTTGAGTTCCCCACAGTGATGGACTCTAACATGAAATTGTGAGCCACATAAGCCCTTTCTCCCTTAAATTGCTTTTGTCAGGGCATTTTATCACAGCAACAGGAAACAAGACTAAGATTAAAGGGATTACATCTAAATGGTAGACCGAGAGACTGTGAGGAGGAGATATCAGATTAGTAGCTGGAATTGTGAATGGGAAACTTTCTGCATGTAGAGACAGGATGAAAAGAGTAGAGAGGAAGCAGTAGCCTTCAGTGCCATCTGTCCCTATCTCCAAGTGACTATGCCTTCCCTTCCCCACAGTTTCTGTGAGCCAGCAGCCAGTTTCAGTTCCAGTGCCCATCGCTGCCCATGCTTCTGTGGCTGGGCACCTCTCTACATCCACCACTGTTAGTAACAGTGGGGCACAGAACAGCGACAGTACAAAGAAGACTCTTGTCACACTAATTGCCAACAACAATGGTAAGTTGGATTATTGGGAAAGTCTTCTTGGGATAGCGATATGAGAGAATAAAAGTGACCTCAGGCCAGCTGTACCTGTTCAGTAGTCACTGTGGTTTTGCTAGCTGGAGATGACTTTAAGAGCTCCTCTCTGGTATGAAGTGGTGCTGCAGGTGGTGCTGTTCCTTCTCAGTCACTGCTGAATTGATGGTAGAGCTTCAGGGCAGAGGCCAGCAGGTTCTTGTGCTATAGTTTCTAGAAGAGAGAAGGTAGACTCAGCATTCCTAACTACTCTAGCGATCTGGGGCTGTTACTTGTTTGGGTTTGTTGATACATATTTTTTGAGTCAGAAGAGTCCAGTTTTTTGGTAAGAATTTTCTCAGGGTAGCTTCATGTTCTGTATTTTTCTCTAATAGATTCATTTGGTTGTTGGGTCCTAGGTATGAAAGATAAGAGCTGTCCACCAGAATGAATTGGGAAGGAATAGTGGTTTTAGTGTATTTTATTGATGAGAGAAACTAACCAGTATTGGTTTGTTTTGGATTTTTAAAAATATTTTATTTATTCTTATTTTATGGGGATGAGTGTATTACCTGTCTGTGTGTAAGTGCATCCATGTCCTGCAGTGCCCAAGGAGATCAGAAAAAGGTGTCAGATCCCCTGGATGGTTGTTAGCTGCCATCTGGATGCTGGGAATTGAACCTGGTTCCTATGTAAGAGTAGTCAATGCTGTTAACCACTGAGCCATCTCTCTAGCCTCGTTTTGGATTTTTGAAACAGGGTCTCCAGTAACTCACATAGTTCAGGCTAGCCTTGAACTCTTTGAGGTTTGTTTTGTTTTGTTTTTGAGACAGGGTCTCCCTTTAGTCTCAGCTGGCCTGGAACTCAACTCTCTCTGTAGACCACGCTGGCCTTGAACTCACAGAGATCCTCCTGCCTCTGCCTCCCAAGTGCTAGGATTAAAGGTGTGCACCACCACGCCCAACTTGTTTTGTTTTGTTTTTGTTTTTATTTCGCTTTTTTTGAGGTAAGGTCTTCCTAATAGCCCCAGCTGACCTGGAACTTAGTATGTAGACCAGGCTGATCTTGATTTCACCTGCCTCTGCCTCCCTGGTGCTGGGATTAAAGGTTTCTGCTACACCCAGTCTAGTCTTGAACTTGATGCTTTCATAGTTTGATTGCATTGCTACTAGGCACTTTCATTTTTTGGTTGTTATATATTCATAATTGAACCTAGGGCCTCTTAATGTGAGGCAAACACTCTGCAACTTACCTATCTCCCCCGCCCCCTTTCCTGTGCTGAGAATTGAATTTAAGGTCTCACACATGCTAGGTGCGTGGTACCACTGAGCTATATCCTAGGCTCCCCCTTTTTTGAAGTGTTTATTTTGACATAGTGTGATAGTTATTAATCCCATGTGGAAACAGCTTATGAAGAGGATATGCACTTGGAGTCACTTCAGTAACAGCCTGGGGACACACGACAGAGGGTGCAATTCCGATTTATGCTATACAACAGGTGGCCTATATGGGCTTGGGACAGACAACACCCACATTGTATGACATCACCCCCTAGTAGCCAATACCAGACCCCTATACCATTGTGTGTCACCCCCACCTCATGGGGTGGACCCAGAGGCCATGCAGTCCCAGAACATGCTAGCTGAAATGTTAGGAAACACACACCCAAGCTCAGGTGTACCCACATTTCCCTCTTTTGTTTTTGCCTCCACAGATTCAAAGGGTGCAATAGTAATGGTGGTCAGTTACCTTTGTCCGGAATGGCTGTGACTGTTTTGTAAAAATACTAAGACTAATCAGTACCAAATACAGGGTAAACCAATTAGCAAACAACCAATAAACATAAGCAATACTCATGTAAACTCAATTAGTAAGGATCCTTGTCCAATTTTTGTACAACCAGGGTCTACGAGTCCAATTGGAGAGGTTTACACACACAAGCATTAAAATTAAAGTTCAGTCTGTTTTTGTTTTGATCTCATAATTCACCTCCCCTCTCTGGCTCTCAGAAGCTGGCACACCACCTCTTCTGTGATAGTCCCTGGGCCTTAGAGGGAAAAGCAAAAGAGAGTCTCTGAGATGACACATCAGACTCCTGGGTTTGTCCAAGGTTTGCTTCCGATAGGTTGGTGGCTCATCCAGGGGTCTTTTTCAGTTCTAATAATAAACCATAAGTAGCAAGAAGTACAAACACTTAAACATTAACTGTCATGACAAGTTATGGTTTGGACACAAACCAAAAGGTTTGGATGGTATTTCAGTCTGGGAACCGTGGATTTTTGTGCAAAAGAATGGCAGTACCTTTCTGATGTGGTCTATAAAATCTCCTGTCACTAGGGGGCATCAAGATTGCAGTATCAGTTGTGTGTCCTGTGGCCGCCTATCCGTCCCCCGTCCCCCGTCATACCCCTCCCCCCCGCCCCTCCAGCAGGCCATAGATCAAATTAGGATTTTGGGGATCTACATGTACCAGGCTGCCACTACACGCACTCTTCTTTGGCAAGTAAGTTTCTCTTGTTTCCCAGACTCTTATATCTTGATTTATAATTTTTTTTTAAAGTGTGTGCCAGCACACCTGTCTGTTGTCTTTTTTTGTTGTTTATTTTGGTCTTTTTGAGACAGGGTCTCCCTGTAGCTCTGGCTGTCCTAGACCTCGTTCTGTAGACCAGGTTGTCCTAGAACTCGCAGAGATCCACCTGCCTCTGCATCTCAAGTGCTAGGATTAAAGGCGTGCACCACCACGGCCAGCTTGATTTATAATTAAAAAAAATTTTTTTAAGTTTTATTTATTTTTATATGTGTATGAATGTACCGTCTGCATGTAGGTTTGTGCGCCCGTGTCCTGCAATGCTGCTGAGGTCAGAAGAGGGTGTCAGATTCCCCTGGAACTGGAGTTAAAGACTGTTCTCAGCCGCCATGTGGGTACTGAGGATCAAACCTGGGTCCTCGCAAGAGCAGTCTGCACTCTTAACTGCTAGGCCATCTCTGAAGCGCCTGATTTATAATTTTTCAGAAGGCAGGAGTTGTATTACATACCCATAGACAGGAATCAAGTTGAAAGGGCATACCAAGTCTATTCACAATGTCTTCTATTTGGACTGTATACTGCTGGTTTAAGGAGGTAAACCCCAGCTTTTCTTGAGCCAAATTATCTTTGTGGGCAAAAGAAATCTTACAGATAACATTTGTATAATACAGAGTAACATAAAAAACATCTTTCAGTACCATGGGTAACCCAAGACCTGTGTCCGTTTAAGCCAAATCTGCAACTGGGACTCCAGTACAAGCCAGGAGTGGACTGAAAACTAACAACAGATCTGTATATTTATAATACTGTTTAGTCCTTTAGTAAACTAGGTTAAGTAATTATATTAATTTTATTTAGCCAATTTAATTTAATACAGGTATCTTATTCTTTGGTTTTTGTTTTGAGACAGGGTCTCCCTGTAACCCCAGCTGTCCTGGAACTCGCTCCGTAGACCAGGCTGGCCTTGAACTCATAAAGATCCGCCTGCCTCCCAAGTGCTAGGATTAAAGGAATGTGCCACCACGCCCGGCTTACACATTTTGTTTCTTAAACTACTTGAATGAACTATAACCTTAGAAAAATTAACTTCTATATAGCCTCATACTTTACCTATCATAACAAACCCCCTCAGGCCTTTATCACTTACATAGACTGTTGTATCATCTTTATATAAATCCGTACTAAGGCCAGCCTGGTCTACATAGTGAGCTCCAGACCAGCTGGAACCAAAGGGAGACCCTGCCTCAAAAAGACAAATAAATAAATAAATAAATAAATAAATAAATAAATAAATAAATCCTTACTAAAATATTTCCATTTATATCCTTCTAAAATTTTTTTCATCTTCTCATTTTCTTTCTATTTTATTTTATTTTATTATGTGTATGAATGTACTGTCTGCATGTAGGTCTGTGCACCTGTGTCATGCAGTGCTGCGGAGGTCAGAAGAGGGCGTCAGAGTCCCCTGGAACTGGAGTTAAAGACGATTTTCAGCCGCCGTGTGGGTGATAGGGATTGAACCCGGGTCCTGCAAGAGCAGTCAGTGCTCTTAACTGCTAGGCCATGTCTCCAGCCCTCATTTTCTTTTTTAATTTTATTTCTGTATACGTATGAATGTACTATCTGCATGCAGGTTTGTGCACCCGTGTCGTGCAATGCCACGGAGGTCAGAAGAGGGTCTCAGATTCCCCTGGAACTGGAGTTCTCCTGGAATTGGAGTTTCAGACGGTTTTCAGCCGCCATGTGGGTGCTGGGGATCGAGCCTGGGTCCTCTGCAAGAGCAGTCGGCGCTCTTAACCGCTAGGTCATCTCTCCAGCCCAACCTCATTTTCTTTCTTAATATCATGAGATGTAATAACATTAACAAATAAATTTTCCATCTGTTGTGAGAATTTTCCTGGGATTACTAAGCATTTACTATTTATTGCTATATGTAGATGGAACAGTTACCTCAAATATACTACTGTAAAGTGAGGTGTCCTTGCAAGCCTGGAGTTTCTAAATAACCACTTTTCTCTAAATGTTCAGAGGGGTTTTACCTAGGCTTGGCAAAGATACGGACCTCGACAAAGCTAGCAAACTGTTCACTTCAAAGGTATTTTACCTAGTGGTCAACTGTCTTATATATAAAACATATCTAAACAAAAAAAGTAATAATAAAATAAAAATAAAACATATCTAAATATAGAAATAAATTGCATCCTGGAACAGAAGTAATTGTTTCTTTTTTTCTTTTTATTAGAAGAATGCTTGAATATTTTATTTTATTTTTTGGTCTTTTTGAGATAGGGTCTCCCTTTAGCCCCAGCTGTCCTGGAACTCACTGTGTAGACCAGGTTGCCCTTGAACTCACAGAGATTTGCCTGCCTTTGTCTTCTGAGTGCTGGGATTAAAGGTGTGCACCACCACACCTGGCCTAATAACAATTTCTTTTTTTTGTTTGTTTTGTTTTTGTCTTTTCGAGACAGGGTCTCCCTGTAGCCCCAGCTGTCCTGGAACTCACTCTGTAGACCAGGCTGGCCTTGAACTCACAAAGATCCGCCTGCCTCTGCCTCCCAAGTGCTAGGATTAAAGGCATGCACCACCACGCCCAGCTTAAATTTATTATTTTTTATGTGTATGAGTGTACTGTCTGCATGTAGGTTGGTGCACCCATGTTGTGTAATGCCATGGAGGTCAGAAGAGGGCATCAGATTCCCCTGGAACTGGAGTTAAAGATGCTTCTTAGCTGCCATGTGGGTGCTGGGAATCAAACCTGGGTCCTCTGTAAGAGCAGTCAGCGCTCTTATCAGCTGAGCCATCTCTCCAGCCCACAACAATTTCTTTTTTTTTTTGCCTTTTCGAGACAGGGTCTCCCTGTAGCCCCAGCTGTCCTGGAACTCACTCTGTAGACCAGGCTGGCCTTGAACTCACAAAGATCCGTCTGCCTCTGCCTCCCAAGTGCTAGGATTAAAGGCGTGCGCCACCACGCCCGGCCAACAATTTCTTTATTAGAGAGTAGATTACCAAAAACATTTGCCTCTGGTGTTAAAGGAGTGTAAACAGTAGGTGGCAGTACATCTAATTGATATCAAATATTTGTAATTCCATCAGTTACTTTTAATATAGACATTATTTATCATGAGACAAACAACAGTGACCTTTGTTGAATTAGTTTATCCCTTTTTTTTTTTTTTTCCCTTTTTTTTTTTAAATTTAAGATGTCTTTATTTTCAGGCTTCTCGATTATATTTACAGGCTTGAGTCTGGAGTGGGAGGGCCAAATTCCATCCCACAGTCAGCTTTCTGGTAGCCTCAAACAGCATGTGATTATACACCAGTAATTTATACAAGAGCAATCAAGAACTGATGATACCAAAAGTATGTAGTAAATGGTTTTTATGAATTGGATTTATCCACAGTTGTTTATAGATGATTCTTTAATACACAGGAACCTAGAAAATCATAAGGGATTAAAACATACACACACACACATACATGCGCACAAACACAAACATACACACACCATGTTAAAGGGAAGAAATTGTTAGACTGACCTGTGGGGAGGGAATTACATTATTGCTTAATACCCAGGAGAAACACAAAACTCTTCCCAAAATATCCATTTAAATTAAACTGAGATTTTTTTTTTTTTTGGTCTTTTTGAGATAGGGTCTCCTTGTAGCCCTGGCTGTCCTGGAACTCACTCTGTAGACCAGGCTGGCCTTGAACTCACCAAGATCCGCCTGCCTCTGCCTCCCGAGTGCTAGGATTAAAGGCATGTGCCACCACGCCCAGCATAGACTTGAGATTTTTAGCTTATATTGTTGATGAGAATTTTACTAATAGTTTGTAAAAGGCAGTTTAGTTAAGCCAGGGTTTCCCTGCAGCTGCTATCCTGGAATTCAATATGCAGACCAGGCTTGCTTTAAACTCTCACAGAAGTCTGCCTGCCTCTGCCTCTGGACCACTGGAACTAAAGCCTGTGTTATCAAGTTAGTCTCAAAAGGCAATTTTATTTATTTAATTTTTGTTTTTTTTGGTCTTTTTGAGACAGTATCTCCCTATAGCCCCAGCTGGCCTGGAACTCACAGAGATCCGCCTGCCTCTGCCTCCCGAGTGCTGGGGTTAAAGACGGTTCTTAGCCACCATGTGGGTGCTGAGACTCGAACCCGGGTCCTCTGCAAAAGCAGTCGGTGCATTTATCCACTGAGCCATCTCTCCAGCTCCTCAAAAGGCAATTTTTAAAGCAGACTCAAGCATAAGGGTAAGATGAAATAGTTGTTGGAGGGCAAATGTGCTGGATACATGCATCGGGCCCAGCCCAGTGGCTGGTATACACACAGCCCATGCTGAAGGTGCAGGTCACATGCAGCCATAAGAGTCTCTAGGTTGAAAAACCTTTCTTTCCCCAGGGTTTCCCCCCACTCCAGGTTTAGAAATGCATTAAGATTAACTCCTGAGCAAAGCCTTTAAGGTGGGGTAAAATTAAAAGACCAGAATAAATTTTGATGTCTAGAACTTTTCAGCTAAATGCTGAATGTTTAGGGTACCCGGGTTTATAAAAAAAGATATTTATATTTTGATTAGGCATGGCAGGGTGGAATTTAAACCCAATGGTTTTTTTGTACACAAGAAATGGAGAAAAAGTTTACATGGTCACAGCTAGAAACCATCTCAAGACACAACATTGCTTCTGTCCAAAGACAGGCCAAAACAATACCAGGTGCTACCTTTTTACAATATTTCATGTTCAAGCCTCTTTGAAAATTAGGAAAACAGCAGAGGAAATTTCTTGTTGCTTTAGGGGTGGTTACATGCTCTGGGTCACTTCAGTAACAGCCCAATGACACAGGCCAGAGGGTGCAATTCCAATTTATTGTATACAACAAGTGGCCTATATAGGCTTGGGACAGACAATGCCCACACTGTATTATATCACCCCCTAGTAGCAATACCAGATCCTTATACCATCCAGTGTCGTCCCCACCTCATGGGGCAGACCAGAGTCCTTGTAATCACAAAGCATGCTAGCTGAAATGTTAGAAAACACACACCCAAGCTCAGGTACCCCAACAAGATACAGTCTAACTAAGACTGGCTTTGTTTGTGTGCTCCTCCTGCCTCATCCTCTTGAATAGAGACTTTTGTTTTATTTCCCTTAGAAATAGGGGGCTGGAGAGATGGCCTAGCGGTTAAGAGCGCCGACCGCTCTTGCAGAGGACCCGGGTTCGATCCCCAGCACCCACATGGCGGCCGAGAGCCGTCTGAAACTCCAGTTCCAGGAGAACTCCAGTTCCAGGGGAATCCGAGACCCTCTTCTGACCTCCGTGGCATTGCACGACACGGGTGCACAAACCTGCATGCAGACAGTACATTGATATACATACCGAAATAAATAAAATAAAATAAAATAAAATAAAAGAAATAAATTTTATTGGTGCCGGGCATGGTGTCACACACTTGGGAGGCAGAAGCAGGCAGATCTCTATTACTTCAAGGACAGCTGGAGCTACAGGGAGACCCTGTCTCATAAAGAACAACAAAAAAAATACTGCTATAAGCATCTTGTGTAGGACTAGATATGTAGCTCAGTTAGCAGAGTGCTTGCTTATTATGAACAAAGCCCTGGGTTTGATCCCCAGTATCACATAAATTTGCTTTGGTGGCACACACTTGTAATCCTAGCACTCTGGAGGTAGAAGCACGAGCATCAGAAGTCCAAGCCATCCTTGGTTACACAGTGAATTCAAGGCCATCCCGGGCTACATAAGATTACACCACGCACAAGAAAGAAGAGCAGGAGCTGGGGAGATGGCTCAGTTGTTAAAGTGCTTGCTATATAAGCTTGATGACCTGAGTTTGATTCCCAATATCTAGGTAAAAAGCCTAGGAGCCAGGGAGGTTGAGACCAGCAGATCCCCGAGGCTTGCTGGCCTGCCTCAACTACTCATCCAGCCTCAGGCCAGTGAAAGAACCTGTCTCAAAACAGCCCAAACCAAACCGAGGTGGACAGCTCCTGATGTTAATCTCTGGCCTCCTTGAGCATGCATTTGTACACATAAAAATAATGTGGATTGTAGAAAAATCTTAGTAACAGGGCCAGATGTAGTGGCACATGCCTGTGATCCTATCACTCAGGAGGATTATGAGTTGAAGGTCAGCCTGGACTACATAGCCAGGCCTTGTGTTTTTGGGTTTTTTTGTTTTGTTTTGTTTTGTTTTTTTTAAAGGAGGAGGAAGAAGAAAAACAAACTCCAGGTAACACTTTTTTTTTTGGGGGGGGGGGTTCTTTTCGAGACAGGCTCTCCCTATAGCCCCAGCTGGGCTGGAACTCACTCTGTAGACCAGGCTGGCCTTGAACTCACAGAGATCCACCTGCCTGTGCCTCTTGAGTGCTGGGATTAAAGGCGTGCAGTACCACCACACCCAGCTTAAAGATAGTTCTCAGCTGCTATGTGGGTGCTGGGAATTGAACCTCGGTCTTCTGCAAGAGCACTTGAACTCTTAACTGCTGAGCCATATCTCCAGCCCCAACAAATTTTTTTTTTTATGTGTATGAATGTACTGTCTGCATGTAGGTTTGTGCACCCATGTCATGCAATGCCTCGGAGGTCAGAAGAGGGCGTCAGATTCCCCTGGAACTGGAATTAAAGACAGTTCTTAGCCACCATATGGGGATCGAACCCGGGTCCTCTGCAAGAGCAGTCGGCGGTCTCAACTGCTAGGCCATCTCTCCAGCCCAACAAATTGTAAATGTCATTATACCTTATACCACCTGATTGATTGATTGATTGATTGATTGATTTTGAGATAGGTTCTCCCTATATTCCCAGCTGTCTTGGAACTCACTATGTAGAACAGGCTGCCTCTGCCTCCCTAGTGCTGGGATTACAGGCATGCACCACCACACCTGGCTTCGAATATATGTACTTTTAAGTGCTTCTGTGTACTATTTGTGCTAATCTCATTTTTTTTCTCATTTTAATAATTATAATTTTCGTTATATTTTTTTTTTGAGACTGAGTTTCACCATGTAACATTGGCTAAGCCTAGAATTGGGTAAGTAGACCAGACTAGCCGCAAGCTCACAGAGCTCTATGATCCCTTTCGGGTTTGGGGGGCTGCTGGTCTATGCCTTTTAGCCACCCCGCAGCTGCAGGTCTGACCAAGGTGCTGAGCACTCTTTATGGCTACACAGTTATTCACGCTATTTTGGGCAGCTGACTGGATTGCTCAGAACTGGTGGTTCTCAGAGCCATTACACAGTTACAGGCCAAGGAGCTGATAGCTCTTCACAGCTACACACCCAGCAGGAGGAACTGACTGCATGACTGATTCTCCAGCAGTTACACTTGGCCACCAAAGGACAAGCACACCTGGCACCCCAAGGACCACAGCAGATGGTACAATTCTCAGAAATCCTTTAAAATCTCTAAAAATCTCTTTATTCTATTCACCAAGCTGTTCATAGATAGATATTGTAATCTCCCAGCCTCTTCCCATATCACGTGTTGCTCCAGTCTGCTGGGTGGGCCCAGGAAAGGATGTACAGGTATGCAAGTCAGCTCATAGAGCCAGTGTGCAAGCCTACACGTGCCTATAGAGATCTATCTGCTTGTGTCCCCAGAGTACTGGAATTAAAGGATTGTGCCACCACATCTAGCTGGTTTTTGTTTTGGATAGGATAGGGTACGGTAGGGTAGGGTAGGGTAAGGTATCATATAGCCCAGGATAGCCTTGAACTGTTTGATGCTGCTTTGAACTAATCCTCCCACTTTCACCTTTCAAATGCTAGAAATTTACAGGTCTATATACCCCACACACACCCTTTACCCTGCCCTATAACATTTTTTAATTTCTTTTTTTGAGCCTTGGTCTCATGTATCCTTGGCTGGCTTCAAACTTGTATTAACAAGAGTGACCTTTAACTTTTTTGTTGTGTTTGTTTGTTTGTTTGTTTGTTTGCTCTTGGTCTTTTGAGACAAGGTTTCCCTGTGGCTTGGAACTCACTGAGATCTGCCTGCCTCTGTCTCCTGAGTGCTGCAGTTAAAGGTGTGTGCCACCATGCCTGGCTTTGTGTTTTGAGGCAAGGTCTCTCTGTAGCGTTAGCTGGCCTAGAATTCACAGGGATGTGCCTGCTTCTGCCTTCTGCATGCTGGGATTAAAGTGTGCATCACCACACCTGGCTCGACCTTGGAACTAATTATTTTCCTGCTCCTTCCTGATGTAGGGTTACAGGCATACATTATACCCCCAGTTTATATAGTGGGCCTCATGCATGCTAGGCAAGCACTCTAGTAACTCAACTATATCTCCAAGCCCTCTGTAAATTATTTAAAAGATTACATTTTTTTTTTATTTTTTATTTTTTTTATTTTTTTTTGTGTGTGTGTATTGAGTGTTTTGCTTTCATATGTGTGTGCAGTACATGTGAAGGCCAGGTGAGGGGGTTACAGCTCCTGGAACTGGAGTTAATGATGGTTGTTAGCCATAATGTGGGTGCTGGAAACTGAACCCGGGTCTTTGGAAGAACAATAAGTGCTCATAAGCACTGACCATATCTCCAGCCCCTCTATAACATTTTATAATGACTGTATTTCCCATTATTTGATTAACCTGTTAACAATAGATTGTAAATGGTATATTGATACTGTATTTTTAAATATTTTTTATTATTTTCATTGTATGTGTAAGAATGTATTGCTTGCATATATGTAAGTGCACCTGAAATGCCCCAGGAAGGTCAGAAGAAGATGTTGAATCCCTTGGAACTGGATTTAGAGACTATTACCTGCCATGTGGTGCTGGGAACGGAATTCAAGTCTTCTGCAAGAGCACTGAGCCATTTCTCTTGATCCTCTGTTTTGTTTTGTTTTGTGGTCTTTTAGATAGGGTCTCCCTGTAGCCCCAGCTGGCCTGGAACTCACTATGTAGACCAGACTGGCCTTGAGCTCACAGAGATCCACCTGCTTTTTCTGTCATCCCCCCGCCCCCCATGGCCCACCATGCCCAGCTTTCTGATACTGTATTTTTAAAGAGCTACAATGAAAGTCAGACAATCATGTACAGATGTGCACATCTGTAATCCTACCATTTTGGAAGGCTGAGGCAGGAAGACTGACATGAATTTCAGGCTAGTCTGATCTCAGAAAACAAAACAAAGCAAAAACAGAAGATAACTGGATCTCTCTTTTCTCACCTTTTTTTTCCTTTTATTTCTTTGACAGTTTCACAGGTGTATATATTGAGTTTTAGTCATTTTTCTGCTCATTCCCTTCTCTCATCCCCCTCCCTCTCCCACTGAAACCTTTCTTCTTCCCAATTCTCCCTACTTTCATGTCATCTGTGTTTGATCCACTGAGGTTAGTTTGAGTTGCTTTCGTAAGTGTGAGGGGTGGTTACTGGCAATTACAAGTGGCTGCACTACTGAAGCAGATGACAGTCCATTCTCAGCAGCCATTAACTGCCAGTCATCCCACAAAGAGAGATGGGCCTCTGGAGCCCCTTCAGTTAGTTTTGAGTGCATTGCTAAAAGTTGTTGATTGAAAGGTCATCATAATTGTTAATGATTTGATAATTGTTTCTAGATTGGCCATCTAGAAATGCCATATCTGGAAATTTTTATATTGCCTTTTGAGAAACATCACAATTGCCACAGTGTGGTGTTAAATTCTCAGGGATGTGGATGTTTGTCTACTGTGTAATCATATCTTTGTAAGAGTGAACCTCTTAGAGGCACAGTTGCTGCTGGGTCAAACATTTAAATTGAGTAGACATTGTGAGGTTGCTCTAAATAAGTGGCCTCCAGTAGATCTTTTCCCATGTTGTATATATTGCCAGGCTTTGAAAGATTCCTGATTGCTTTTTTTTTTTGTCTTTCTGAGACAGGGTCTCCCTTTAGTCCTAGCTGGCCTGGAACTTGCAATGTAGACCAGGCTGGCTTTGAAGTTACAGAGATCCACCTGCCACTGCCTCCCCAGTGCTGGAATTAGAGGCTTGAGTTACCATGCCCACCTATTATTTTTGTGTGTGTGTGTGTGTGTGTGTGTGTGTTTGTGTGCGTGTGTGTGACATTGAAAGTATGATTATTATCTCATGGGATAGTTATAACTTATTAGCAGAGGTGGAAGGATCCCTGCAAGTTCCAGGTCTATATTGTGAGTTCCAGTCCAATCAAGACTAGAATGAGACTCTGTCTCAAAACAAAAACTTTCAGTAAGAATCATTGTGTGGGCTGGGCGTGGTGTCACATGCCTTTAAACCAGCACCTGTGAGGCAGAGAGGCAGGCAGATCTAGCTGGGACCAAAGGGAGACCCTGTCTCAAAAAGCCAAAAAAAAAAAAAAAAAAAAAAATTGTGTGTTTAAGAGATGGGGTTGTGAAAACTGACCTAGAAAGTCTAAATAGTTTGATTAAAGTCAAGTAGTCAGTGATTAGTGACTGGATTTGAGTTACCTAGATTTCAAACTTGTGATATCTCTACTATATTTCATTATTTTCTCATGTTTCTCTTAAAGATGTTTCTTTGGTCCCAGAGCCCCAAAGCCCATGCTGAGATTGCTGAACATTTAAAGATAATGCTGAATCACCTATTCTCCTTGACACCTTGAATGAACCCTCCTTCCCTAGCCTGTGTGTAGAGTCTATGTGGTAATTTAGAATGTATATAAATTACTTCAGAACCCTTAGAAATATTAACCCATGTCCATCACACACACACACAAAGTGTGGTTTGGTAACCACAGTTAGATATGTTCTGTATATTCTTCCCAATTATTATTTTGTTTTTTTTGTTGTTTTGAGATAGGTCTCCCTATAGTCCCAGCTGGCCTGGAACTCCCTATGTGGACCAGGCTGACCTTGAACTCACAAGAGATTGCCTACCTCTGCCTCTGCCTCCCGAGCCCTATTTTACTTATTTTTTATTTATATATATATATGTGGTTTTGTGTGTGTGTGTGTGTGTGTGTGTGTGTGCCCCCGTGTGCCACATGGGCACCACATACATGTACCCGCAGAGGCCAGAAGGTCCCCTGGAACTGGAGTTACAGGCAAGCTGGAGTTGTAAGCTGCCTGACATGGGTCCTAGGACCCAAACTCAGGTCCTTTGGAAGAGCCCTGGCTCTTAACCACTAAGCCACCTCTCCTGGTTGCACCCCCTCCCTCCATTTTTTTTCTTGATAATATGAGCATAATTGCCCATTTTCCATCTATTTTTGCAGTGGAGTATAATACATGCAGTTCTGTGACACTTGTTACTAGATGCTCTTGAAATGCTAGCCTAAGTACAGTGAGAGTGAGAGTGAGAGTGAATAAAAAATAACCTGGCCGGGCGTGGTGGCACACGCCTTTAATCCTAGCACTTGGGAGGCAGAGGCAGGTGAATCTTTGTGAGTTCAAGGCCAGCCTGGTCTACAGAGTGAGTTCCAGGACAGCTGGAGCTACAGGGAGACCCTGTCTCAAAAAGACCAAAAAAAATAAATAAATAAATAACCTGCTTATACCGGATTCCCATTGTGTCCTCAGTTTGGTTGTAGTAGCACATTGGTCCACTTATTAGAGTAGTAAACTAGTAAGGACAATTACTTTTATTTTATTATTTTTTATCTCAATATTTTTTGATTTTTTTTTTTTTTTTTTTTTTTTTTTTTAGCAAGTTTTTTTTTTTTTTTTTTTAGCATAGTTATATATTCAGAGCATCCCTTCTGTGTAAACCAATTTGCAAGCATTTGTGCCCAAACCCACACGCCCAAAGCTCCCACCATCCAGCTGGGAGGCTGTATACATCAACACTTGCACAATAAGAAAAAAAAGTGTCACAGTCATATATTGCTTGTAGTTTCACCATTCACGACCAATGCACCTCTTACCATTCTACCTGCCCCTCTTCTGCAGTTTTCTCCTAGGCGAGAAAAAGCACAATGTCGGCGAGAAGCAAAGCAGTCTACTTCTTTTTTTTTTTTTTTTTTTTTTTAATTTTATTTATTTCTGTATGTGTATGAATGTACTGTCTGCATGCAGGTTTGTGCACCCGTGTCGTGCAATGCCGCGGAGGTCAGAAGAGGGTGTCGGTTTCCCCTGGAACTGGAGTTCTCCTGGAATTGGAGTTTCAGACGGTTCTCAGCCGCCATGTGGGTGCTGGGGATCGAACCCGGGTCCTCTGTAAGAGCAGTCGGTGCTCTTAACCGCTAGGCCATCTCTCCAGCCCAACAGTCTACTTTCTAGGACAATAACTTTTTTTTTTTTTTTGGTCTTTTTGAGACAGGGTTAGTCCCAGCTGGCATGAAGCTCATTCTGTAGACTAGGCTGGCCTTGAACTCATAGAGATCCACCTACCTCTGCCTCCCAAGTGCTGGGATTAAAGGCGTGCGCCACCACCCCAGCAGGTCTTATTTTTTAATTTTGGAGCCAAGGCCCCACTGTGTACAACCCAGGCCAGCCTCAAATTCTTGATCCTCTTACATTGAGTTCTTGAGTGCTAGGATTCCAGGCATTTGCCACTGTGCCCAGCCACTTAGCATAATAAGTAGTTTACTTAGCATAATAACAAAATTTAAAATCACATTTCTCTGAAACTTAACTCCACTCACCATTTTAACTTCATTTTCTGGTGATATATAACCCTTTTCCTTGGCTAATATGTTTATTTTGTATATATTCTATGTAAGTAAATGACAGGCAATGGATCAGGCTTAGAAATGTCATTGGTCATTGGTGCTGGGCATGGTGGCGCATGCCTTTAATCCTAGCACTTGGGAGGCAGAGGCAGGCGGATCTTTGTGAGTTCAAGGCCAGCCTGGTCTACATAGTGAATTCCAGGACAACTGGGACTACAGGGAGACCCTATCTAAAAAAAAAAAAGAAACTCTGTAAAGTGAGTTCCAGGACAGCTGGGGCTACAGGAGACCCTGTCTCGAAAACACCAAAAAAAAAAAAAAGAAAGAAAGAAATGTCATTGGTAATTATTAAATGCCAATTCTGTGACTTTTAGGTCTGTCAAGTAAACTTAACACATTCTGTGTCTGTATGGTGTCCTTACTCACTAGATTTTATGACAGTTCAGTAAGTGTGGGATGATGGCTTGGTGTGACAGTGCACACGTGTAATGACCTACTTAGGACTAAGGCTGAGACAGAAGACTCAGAAGTTCAAGGCCAGCCTGGGTAATATAGCAATTATCTGCCTCAAAGTATAGAAGTATAAGACACGAACCATGCATTCTCACCTCCACGGCATTGCACAACACAGGTGCACAAACCTACATGCAGACAGTATATTCGTACACATAAAAATTAAAAAAAATTTTTTAATTTTTAAAAAAAGATGGGAAATATCATTAGGAATCTTATTAGGGATAATTCATGTTGCAGATATTCTAAGTGTAAGTTCTGTACCAGACCTAGGCATTGGGGACAGCAGTCAGATTTCAAGTAGACAGCTTCTTCTCACCCAGACATCAAAACTTAGGAAATTTAAAGCAAGTGTGAAAGTGGCATGAAAGCAGATCAAGCAAACTTTTGCATGTATGGAAACTTGATTTATGACAAAGGTAGCTTAGCAGATTGTTGAGGAGAGAGACAAAGCCAGGAATGGCCTGGGTCAGTTACTAATGTGGTTAAAAAAAATTATTTCCTGCTTCCTGCCTGCAAATAGAATAAGGACTTATGCTGATTTGTGGAGAATTATGTGGTCACTTAAGTCATAGAGTGGGGCTGGAGAGATGGCCTAGTGTTTAAGATCCCCCACCGCTCTTGCAGAGGACCCGGGTTTGAATCCCAGCACCCACATGGCGGCTAAGAACTGTCTTTAACTCCAGTTCCAGGGGAATCCGACGCCCTCTTCTGACCTCTGTGGCATTGCACGACATGGGTGCACCAAACTACATGCAGACAGTACCCTCATACACATAAAATAATAATAATAATAACAATAATAATAAAAAGATTTTTTGCTTTGATAATGCATAGTAACTTAACCAGAAAATTAAGAGTTGTAAAGTTAGATATGAACTTCTATATGGCCATCTTATTTTCAAGAAACAAATGATCACTGTTTTGAAAAAAAGCCTTTTTTTTTTTTTTTTTTTTTTTTTTTTGTCCTTTTTTTGTTAGACAGGGTCTCTCTCCCTTAGTCCAGCTGGCCTGGAACTCACTCTGTAGACCAGGCGGCCCGGAACTCAGAAGGTCCCTGCCTCTTGCCTCCCAAGTGCAGAATTAAAGTTGGTGCGCCAACAACGCCCAGCAAAAAAATGACTTACTATCCATTGCATCCAGGCCAAGATGTTTGCTTATTTTCCCATTTCTTTCCCTGGAATTTATTGTTTTCCAGAGTAAACCTGCAGTAAGTAGTCTATACATTAACAACTTCATAACTTTTAAATCTTTAAGTAAACATCTATTGATGATTATCCTTTAGAAAACCTTTGAGAACATTCTTTATACTAAAGAACATTTTCACAGTTTAAAAATATGCAAATTATTGCTGATGACAATTCTTCCTCGACTAGAACCTCTCCCTGTATGTCTACATGGACATACAAGAAACTGCTTGTGTCTTCTGGTTAATTATAAACTGGGCAATCCACAAAGGAGGCTTTTTTTTTTAATTTTTTTTTTTATTTCTTTATGTGTATGAATGTATGTACTGTCTGCATGCAGGCTTTTTTGTAGGTACATGAGAACCATTCTTGTCAGAGGCCCCTCAAAAAATACACAGAGAATTATATATATTGATTATAACTATGCAAATAAAATCATTTCATGATAGGCCTATTCATTTTCTCCTTACAGATTCCAGAACATGTTAAAAATTAGTTAAGGGGGGGCTGGAGAGATGGCCTAGCGGTTAAGAGCGCGACTGCTCTTACAGAGGACCCGGGTTCGATCCCCAGCACCCAAGTGGCGGCTGAAACCGTCTGAACTCCAATTCCAGAGAACTCCAGCTCCAGGGAAATCCGACACCCTCTTCTGACCTCCGCGGCATTGCAGCGACAACGGGTGCACAGACTTGCATGCAGACAGTACATTCGTACACATACAGAAATAAATAAAATTATAAAAAAAAAAAAAGAAGACATCATTAGTTTAAAAAAAAATTAATTAAGGGGCCGGGTTGGTGGCACACGCTTTAATCCTAGCACTCGGGAGGCAGAGCAGGCGGATCTTTGTGAGTTCAAAGACACAGCATGGTCTACAGAGTGAGTTCAGGACAGCTGAGGCTACAGAGAGACCCGTCTTGAAAAGACCAAAAAAAACAAAAATAGTTAAGGGGCTGGAGATGTGGCTCACGGTTAGAGCACCGACTGCTCTTACAGAGGACCCAGGTTCAATCCCAGCACCCCACATGGCGGCTAAGAACCATCTTTAACCACAGTCCAGCGGAATCTGACACCCTCTTCTGACCTCCGGGCATTGCACGACACGGGTGCACCAAGCTACACAGACAGTACACGTCATATACAATAAATAATAAATAAATAAAAATAAATAATAAATAAATATTTTTAAAAATTTTTTTAATTAGTTAAGTGACTATATCTGAAAGAATAGTTGACTTGAATATCCTTTTTTTTTTTTTTTTTTTTTTTTTCTTANTAATCCGACGCCCTCTTCTGACCTCTGTGGCATTGCACGAAACATGGGTGCACCAAACTACATGCAGACAGTACCCTCATACCACATAAAATAATAATAATAATAACAATAATAATAAAAAGATTTTTTGCTTTGATAATGCATGTAACTTAACCAGAAAATTAAGAGTTGTAAAGTTAGATATGAACTTCTATATGGCCATCTTATTTTCAAGAAACAAATGATCACTGTTTTGAAAAAAAGCCTTTTTTTTTTTTTTTTTTTGTCTTTTGAGACAGGGTCTCTCTCGCCTTTAGTCTCAGCTGGCCTGGAACTCACTCTGTAGACCAGGCTGGCCCGGAACTCAGAAGGTCCGCCTGCCTCTGCCTCCCAAGTGCTAGAATTAAAGTTGTGCGCCACCACGCCCAGCAAAAAAATGACTTCTATCCAGTTGCATTCCAGGCCCAAGATGTTTGCTTATTTTCCCATTTCTTTCCCTGGAAATTTATGTTTTCCAGAGTTAACCTGCAGTAAGTAGTCTATACATTAACAACTTCATAACTTTTAAATCTTTAAGTAAACATCTATTGATGATTATCCTTTAGAAAACCTTTGAGAACATTCTTATACTAAAGAAACATTTTCACAAGTTTAAAAAATATGCAAATTATTGCTATTGCTTTCTTTCGACTAGAACCTCTCCCTGTATGTCTACATGGACATACAAGAAACTGCTTGTGTCTTCTGGTTAATTATAAACTGGGCAATCCACAAAGGAGGGCTTTTTTTTTTAATTTTTTTTTTTTATTCTTTATGTGTATGAATTTATGTACTGTCTGCATGCAGGCTTTTTTGTAGGTACATGAAGAACCATTCTTGTCAGAGGCCCCTCAAAAATACACAGAGAATTATATATATTGATTATAACTATGCAAATAAAATCATTTCATGATAAGGCCTATTCATTTTCTCCTTACAGATTCCAGAACATGTTAAAAATTAGTTAAGGGGGGGCTGGAGAGATGGCCTAGCGGTTAAGAGCCGACTGCTCTTACAGAGGACCCGGGTTCGATCCCCAGCACCCACAAAAAAAAAACTCCAATTCCAGAGAACTCCAGCTCCAGGGAAATCCGACACCCTCTTCTGACCTCCGCGGTATTGCACGACACGCGGTGCACAGACTTGCATGCAGACAGTACATTCGTACAACATACAGAAATAAATAAAATTAATAAAAAAAAAAAAAGAAGACATCATTAGTTTAAAAAAAAATTAATTAAAGGGGCCGGGTGTGGTGGCACACGCTTTAATCCTAGCACTCGTGGCAGAGGCAGGCGGATCTTTGTTGAGTTCAAGACCAGCCTGGTCTACAGAGTGAGTTCAGGACAGCTGAGGCTACAGGAGACCCTGTCTTGAAAAGACCAAAAAAACAAAAATTTTAGTTAAGGGGCTGGAGAGATGGCTCACGGTTAGAGCACCGACTGCTCTTACAGAGGACCCAGGTCATTCCCAGCACCCCACATGGGCGGCTAAGAAACCATCTTTAACTCCAGTTCAGCGGAATCTGACACCCTCTTCTGACCTCCGGGCATTGCACGACACGGGGTGCACGCAAGCTACATGCGAGACAGTTACACTCTATATACATATAATAAATAAATAAATAAAATAAAATAAATAAATAATAAATATTTTTTTAAAAATTTTTTAAAAAATTGTTAAGTGACTAATGCTGAAAGATAAGTTTGACTTGAATATCCTGTTATCCTTTTTTTTTTTTTTTTTTTTTTTCTTAGAGACAGTTTCCCTGTAGCCTTAGCTGTCTTGGAACTTACTATGTAGATCAGACTGGCCTCAGTCTTAGAGAAATCTGCCTGCCCCTGTCTCCCAAGTGCTGGTATTAAAGATGTGTGCCACCATGCTCAGCTAATATCCTTTTTCTTACGGTAAGAAAAGTAATTATTTCAGTTCACTGAAGAGGGCTCTGATGCTGTGTAAACATTACCAACAATGAATCTTTTTTATCACATACCTGCTCATTTCCTAGATAAAGGGCAAGATGAAAAAGCTTTCCTTTGTTCTCTATTCCAATAAAAAGGCAGAGCTCTGGCATGTGGAAGGCCGGGAGCTAGGAAAGCAAGCATCCTTAAAACCGAATCCAAAACAGCTGCCCTGATTTCTTACCTTGGGCTTCCTCACTGAAGAGCTGTGACCTGGGAGAGATGAGCCAAATAAACCCTTTCCTCCCTCAGTTGGTTTTGGTTAGAGTATTTTGTCACAGCAATGGTGAAGCAAACTAGAAGAGTTACAGATTTGGGTGAAGCTTGAGTTTGTGGTAAGTTTGGTGATGAGTGGCAGTCTAAATATTTTGGTATTTGAGGCATCATTTCTTATCTAGAACATATTCTAAAATAGAAATTTAGTGATGTCCTAACATTCCTTTCTTTTCTTTTTTTTTTTTCTTCCTTTGCCCCTCTAGCTGGTAATCCTTTGGTCCAGCAAGGTGGACAGCCTCTCATTCTGACCCAAAATCCAGCCCCCGGCCTAGGTACAATGGTTACGCAACCAGTATTGAGGCCTGTCCAGGTCATGCAGAATGCTAATCATGTGACCAGTTCTCCTGTGGCCTCACAACCGATCTTCATCACTACCCAGGTGAGTAGGACTCTGAGCAGTACTCTGAATTCTGGGATTGATAGAGGAGGTAGACTGTGAGTCTTTGGAGGCTCTGACTTGACCTTCATCACCATTAGAAATGGTTTCAGTGTTGTCCATTGAATTAGAGGCTCTCCTTTACTGTTTCATGCCTTGTGGAATGCCAGCATAGTATCATGGCCACTTGAGATTTCCTATTTATACCCCTTAGAGGTCTATTGAGTTGATTAAGATCTAGGCCACAAATAAGTGGAAAAGCTAGGATCAGGAAGCCTTCTGCTTAGTTTGAGAGATAGTGATCTTTGAAAAGGAAGATTTAACATAGAGTATAATGATTTGAAGTTGAAAGCCCAAATCTGTATGAAATCTGAGATATACGCTTCTCTGCTTATGGCTTCCTGATTTATAAAGTCTCTTAATAATTTGTCAGAGGTTTATGGCCTTTAAAGTAGACTTTGGGAACAATGTATTAGGATTGTTTATATGTTGAATCACTCCATTAAACAGTATTAAGTGTTGTTTTGTTTGTTTCTTTTCAAATCAACAGCCTGTGGATGCACAGTTTTTATATTGTTTCCTTACGCAGTAGTTTGCCAGATAGGCTGGGGGGTTGGGGGGGAGCATGGTACATGCCTGTTATCCCAATCTTTGGGAGGCCAGGGCAGGAGAATTGTCACAAGGCTTGCCTGGCTACATAACAAGTTTGAGAGTACATTGGGCTAATATAGTAAGACCCTGTCTCAAAGCAAAAAAAAAAAAAAAAGGTTGCAAATTGGAAGTTTGAGGCCAGCCTAGGTTATATAGCAAGACCCTGTCTCCTGTCTCAGAGAGAGAGAGAAGAGAAGAGAAGAGAAGAGAAGAGAAGAGAAGAGAAGAGAAGAGAAGGGAGGGAGAGAAAGAGACAGGGGGGAGAGATGTCTGCCTGCTCTCGAAGAGGTCCCAGGTTTAATTCCCACACCCACATGGCAGCTAACAGTTCATAACTACAGTTACAGGGGGACCTGATGCCCTCTTCTCACCTCTATGGGCATTGCACAACACGAGTGCACTTACACACATGCAAGCAGTATACTTGCTGGGAATGGATTACACTTTTAATCTCAGCACTTGCCTTTAATCCCAGCACTCAGGCAGGCACATCTCTGTGAGTTCAAGGCCAGTCTGGTCTACAGTGTGAATGCCAGACCAGCTGGGGCTATAGGGAGACCCTGTCTCAAAAAGACCATTGAGAGAGAGAGAGAGAGAGAGAGAGAGAGAGAGAGAGAGAGAGAGAGAGAGAGAAACACACCCACACTANTAATCCGACGCCCTCTTTTGACTCTGCTTGGCATTGCACGATACATGGGGTGCACCAACTACATGCAGGCAGTACCCTCATTACCACATTAAAATAATAATTAATAACAATAATAATAAAAAGATTTTTTGCTTTAGCATAATGCATAGTAACTTAACCAGAAAATTAAGAGTTGTAAAGTTAGATATGAACTTCTATATGGCCATCTTTATTTTCAAGAAACAAATGACTCACACCTGTTTTAGAAAAAAAGCCTTTTTTTTTTTTTTTTTTGTTTGTCTTTTGAGACAGGGTCTCTCTCCCTTTAAGTCTCAGCTGGCCTGGAAGCTCACTCCTGTAGACCAGGCTGCCCGGAACTCAGAAGGTCGCCTGCCTCTGTGTCCTCCCAAGTGCTAGAATTACAAGTTGTGCGCCCCACGCCAGCAAAAAAATGAGCTTTCACTATCCAGTTGCATTCCAGGCCCAAGATGTTTGCTTATTTTCCCTATTTCTTTCCCTGAAATCTTATGTTTTCCAAGAGTTAAACCTGCCATAAGTAGTCTATAACCATTAACAACTTCGGATAACTTTTAAATCTTTAAAGTAAACATCTATTGTATTTATCCTTTAGAAAACCTTTGAGAACATTCTTTCTATATAAAGAGAACATTTTTTCACAAGTAGTTAAAAAATATGCAAATTATTGCTGTTGGATGACGATGTTCTGTTTTCGACAGACTCTCCGGCTGTATGTCTACATGGACATACAAGAAACTGCTTGTGTCTTCTGGTTAATTACTAATAGAACTGGCAATCCACAAAAGCGGAGGGCTTTTTTTTTTTTAATTTTATTTCTTTTTATTCTCTTAATGTGTTATGAATGTTATTGTACTGTCTGCATGCAGGCTTTTTTGTAGGTACATGAAAACCATTCTTGTCAGAGGCCCCTCAAAAAATACACAGAGAATTATATATATTGATTATAACTATGCAAATAAAATCATGGCATGTCAAGCCTATTCTTATTCTCCTTAACAGATTCCAGAACATGGTTAAAAATTAGTTAAGGGGCGGAGGAGAGAGGCCTACGCGTTGTTAAGAGTTCGCGACCTGTCTTACAGAGGACCCGGCTCGATCCCCAGCACCCACAAACTCCGAAAACGCTAAAAAAACTCCAATTCCAGGAGAACCTCCAGCTCCAGGAATCCGACACCCGTCTCTCCGACCTCCGCGGTCATTGCAACGACACGCGTGCACAGACTGTCATGCAGACAGTTTACATTCGGTACACATACAGAAATACAATAAAATTAATACAAAAAAAAAAAAAGAAGACATCATTAGGGTTTAAAAACAAATTAATTAAGGGCTCGGTTGTGGGTGGCACACGCTTATCCACACTCTTGCAGAGGCAGGTGGATCTTCTGAAGCGCCTGTCACAAACCAGGCACTCGGCTACAGAGTGAGTTCAGGACAGCTGAGGCTGACAGAGAACCCTTCTTGAAAGAGACCGAAAAAAAAGCAAAAATTTAGTTAGAGGGGCTGGAGAGATGCGGCTCAGCGGTTCAGAGGCACCGACCTGCTCTTTACAGAGGACCCAGGGCATTCCCAGCACCCACATGGCGGCTACAGAAACCTCTTAACTCCAGTCCAGCGGAATCTGACACACTCCTTCTGACCTCCGGGCATTGCCGACACGGGTGCACCAAGCTACATGCGAGACAGTACACGTTCTATATACATATAAAAATAAATAAATAAATAAATAATAATAAATAAATATTTTTTAAAAATTTTTTAAAGAAGGTTGGGGTGCGGTAGTGGACTATATCTGGAAAGAATAAGGTTTTTTTGACTTGAATATCCTTTCTTTTTTTTTTTTTTGTGTTTTTGTCTTCTTAGCAGACAGTTTTCCTGTAGCCTTCAGCTGTCTGTGGAACTTACTATGTAGATTCTAGGACTGGCGCTCAGTCTTTAGAGAATCTGCCTGCCCACTGTCTGCCGCAGAGGGTTGCTCGGTATTAGATTCGTGCACCCATGCTCAGTTAATATCCTTTTTCTCTACGGTGAAGGAAAAGTATTATTTCAGTTCACTGAGAGGGCTCTGATCTGTGTGAAACCTTACCAACAATAGAATCTTTTTTATCCGATACCTGCTCATTTCCTAGATAAAGGGCAAGATGAAAAAGCTTTCCTTTGTTCTCTATTCCAATAAAAAGGCAGAGCTCTGGCATGTGGAAGGCCGAGCTAGGAAAGGCAAGCATCCTCAAAAGCCAGAATGCCAAAACGCAAGCTGCCTCGATGTTTTACCTTGGGCTTCGGCTTCACTGAAGAGCTGTGACCTGGAGATGATTGGGAGCCAGAAATAAACCCTTTCCTCCCTCAGTTGGTTTCTGGTTTAAGAGTATTTTGTCACAGCAATGGTAAAGCCAACTAGAAGATTTGACAGATTTGGGTGGAACTTGCAGAGTTTGTGGTACCAGTTTGGTCGTGAAGTGGCAGTCTAAAATATTTTGGTATTTGAGGCATCATTTCTTATCTAGAACATATTCTAAAATAGAAATTTAGTGATGTCCTAACATTCCGTTTTTTTCTTTTTTTTTCTTCTTCCTTTGCCCCTCTAGCTGGTAATCCTTTGGTCCAGCAAGGTGGACAGCCTCTCATTCTGACCCAAAATCCAGCCCCCGGCCTAGGTACAATGGTTACGCAACCAGTATTGAGGCCTGTCCAGGTCATGCAGAATGCTAATCATGTGACCAGTTCTCCTGTGGCCTCACAACCGATCTTCATCACTACCCAGGTGAGTAGGACTCTGAGCAGTACTCTGAATTCTGGGATTGATAGAGGAGGTAGACTGTGAGTCTTTGGAGGCTCTGACTTGACCTTCATCACCATTAGAAATGGTTTCAGTGTTGTCCATTGAATTAGAGGCTCTCCTTTACTGTTTCATGCCTTGTGGAATGCCAGCATAGTATCATGGCCACTTGAGATTTCCTATTTATACCCCTTAGAGGTCTATTGAGTTGATTAAGATCTAGGCCACAAATAAGTGGAAAAGCTAGGATCAGGAAGCCTTCTGCTTAGTTTGAGAGATAGTGATCTTTGAAAAGGAAGATTTAACATAGAGTATAATGATTTGAAGTTGAAAGCCCAAATCTGTATGAAATCTGAGATATACGCTTCTCTGCTTATGGCTTCCTGATTTATAAAGTCTCTTAATAATTTGTCAGAGGTTTATGGCCTTTAAAGTAGACTTTGGGAACAATTGTATTAGGATGTTGTATATGTTGGAATCCCACATTAACAGTATTAGCTGTTGTCTTTGTCTTGTTTCTTTTAAATCAACAGCCTGTGGATGCACAGTTTTTATATTGTTTCCTTACGCAGTAGTTTGCCAGATAGGCTGGGGGGTTGGGGGGAGGCATGGGGGTAACTGCCTGTTATCCCAGATCTTGGGAGGCCAGGGCAAGGAGAATTGTCAAAGGTTGCTGGCTACATAACAAGTTTGAGAGTACATTGGGCTAATATAGTAAGACCCTTGTCCTGCAACAAAAAAAAAAAAAAAGGCCAAAGAATGAAGTTGAACATGGAAAGGAGTCAGCCTATGAGTTTATATAGCAGACGCCTGTCTGCCTGTCTGCCAGAGAGGAGAGAGTAAAGGAAGAGAAGAGGAAGAGAAGAGAAAGAGAAGAGAAGAAGAGAGAAGGGGAAAGGGAAGAGAACAGAGACAGGGGGAGGAGAGATGTCTGCCTGCTCTCGAAGAGGTCCCAGGTTAATTCCCACACCCACATGCAGCTAACAGTTCATAACTACAGTTACAGGGGGACCTGATGCCCTCGTCCTCGACCTCTATGGGCATTTGCACAACACGGGTGCACGTTGACACACACTGCAAGCATATACTTGCTGGGCATGGATGTACACTTTTTAATCTCAGCACTTGCCTTTAATCCCAGCACTTCGGAGAGGCAGGCACATCTCTGTTGAGTTCAAGGCCAGTCTGTTCTACAGTCGTGAATGCCAAGACCAAGCTTTGGGGCTATAGGGAGACCGCTGTCTCGAAAAGACCATTGAGAGAGGAGAGGAGAGAGAGGAGAGACGGAGGAAGGAGGAGAGAGAGAGAAGAGAAAACCCACCAAGTCGAATGCCGGGGTTGGAGAGATGGCCTAGCGGTTAAGAGCCACCGACTGCTCTTGCCAAGGAGAACCAGGTTTGATCCCCAGCACCCAACACATGGTGGCTAAGAACCGTCTGTAACTCCAATTCCAGGAGAACTCCAGTTCCAGGGGAATCGCGAGAGACCTCTTCTTCGACCTCCTACGGCATTGCACGACACGCGGTGCACGCACAACCTACATGCAGACAGTACACTCATACACATACAAAATAAATAAAATTAAAAAATAAATCTAGAATGCCAAAATTTCCTAAATTTTTGTCAGAGTATTTGAGTAGGCTCTCTAAAATTAACTCTAGACAGAACCTGTTTTTTTTTTTTTTTTTTTTTTTTTGGAGACAGGGTCTCCCTATAGCCCCAGCTGGCCTAGAACTCACTCTGTAGACCAGGCTGGCCTTGAACTCACAGAGATCTGCCTGCCTCTGCCTCCTGAGTGCTGGGATTAAAGGCGTGCGCCACCACGACTGGTTTGAAGGCTGTTCTTAGCTGCCATGTGGGTGCTGGGAATTGAACCCCAGTCCTCTGCAAAGAGCAGTCAGCGCTCTTAACCGCTGAGCCATCTCTCCAGCCCGGGACATTTTTTAAATTCAGATTATACTGTAGCCAATGTTAGGGTTAGTTGCTCTCCATATTAAAGATATTTTGCTTTTTAATACAGGGATTTCCTGTAAGGAATGTTCGGCCTGTACAAAATGCAATGAATCAGGTTGGGATTGTGCTGAACGTACAACAAGGCCAAACGGTTAGGCCAATTACACTAGTCCCAGGTAAGGAAAGTTGTTTATTCATTTGGAATAACTTGGCATCCAGAAGATTTATTTTTATTATTTCAAACTATTCTAGATCATTTAAAAGCATATTTAAAGAAAATATTAAAATACAACAGTTTTAATGATTTAAGCACAATTTAAAGGAAAAATAGTTTCTAACTTTGGTCAAGGTGGTGATTTTATTTTTGTATTTAGCTTTTTACCTCACTTCATGAGGTTAAATAAGATTATCTAGTCATTTTTAATATCTGATGTTGTAGTCAGCTATTGTTCGTTATCCTGAAATAATATTATGCAGAGTCACAAATTCATACTCCACATACATGGACTGATTGATGTGGTAGAATTATACATTTAGTTTTATAACCTAGGTTTTAGATATGCAACCAGGCATGGTGGCACACTCTTTGAATTGGAACATTCAGGAGGCTGAACCAGGAGGATTATTGTGAATTAAAGGCCAGCCTGGGCTACATAGTAAGATCCTGTCTCAAAAATCTTTAGATAAATGACATATCCTAGAAGGTCACACTACTGATGACCACAGAATGTTACAATTTTTACTCCACATTATATTTCTTATGTGTTAACTTTTCTGCAATTCAGGCCCCCAAAAGAATAGCTTTTATTTAGTCGTATATAAGGGCACCTTGGGACCAGTGAGGTACCTTAGTGGTAAAGGCACTTGCCTTCAGGCCTGACATCCTGAGTTTGATCCCTGGAACCCACGTTAAAGGAGAGAACTAATTGCCCCCCACAAGTTGTCCTCTGACCTCCACAAGTACACCATAGCATATGTCTGCATACACATGTATGAAGTATAATAAAATTAAGGGACCTCTCTAGTTTACTTTCCTTTAAAAAAAATTTGGTTTTTTTGTTCTCAGAGCCCATAGACCATAAGTCTGATCAGATTATTCTGTAACATTTTGGTGTTCCGTAAATATTTCTCAGTGGACTTGCTTACAGTTGTCCCAGAAAATCTTTTCCTTTGGGACATCCTTCTAAAATGGCATAGTTTGTCCTCTTTGAGTTTATAGAAAATGGACAGTTACATTTGAATTCTGAATAAGAAGAATTTTAAGGACCACATTTGCCCCTTGGCCTATGTATACCCAGTCTACCTTCCACTTCCTCTAGTACTAAGGTCAAGCTTTAGTTTATATTCTTAGGATAAGGGGTGGAAGGTGTTTAGAGAGGGGTTGATAGGAATCATCTTCAGTTTAATGTTTTAAGCTACTTAGCATAATTTCTTTTGTCAGGAGACAACTACTGCTTCTTAAATTTGAGGATCAAAACTGTTCTTGGTAACCTCTGATGGTCACTTAATTTGGCGAAATAGCTTTTTCCTATTCTTATATTTGTAGAAAAGGCAAATAAATGGATTATAGGTGAGCTCATTGATGAAGGTTTGGTACTTTTCTTTGTCTCTCTTTCAAAAGCCCCAGGTACGCAGTTTGTTAAGCCGACAGTTGGAGTCCCACAGGTTTTCTCTCAGATGACCCCAGTGAGGCCAGGTTCCACAATGCCCGTGAGGCCCACCACCAACACCTTTACCACCGTCATCCCAGCTACTCTCACCATTCGAAGCACCGTCCCACAGTCACAGTCACAGCAGACCAAGTCCACTCCCAGCACTTCCACCACTCCCACTGCCACACAGCCAACATCATTGGGGCAGCTAGCTGTTCAGCCTCCGGGCCAGTCCAACCAGACCTCGAATCCCAAGCTAGGTGAGACTTGGGATGAGGAGATGGCAGGCCAGTATGGGGCAGTGGGTGGGAACAGATGATTTTCACTTAGTCAATGTAGCTCCCTCCTTCCCCTCTCCACCTGCAGTGAGCATTGCCAGCTTCGTCACTGTGAAGCGACCTGGGGTTACGGGTGAAAATAGCAATGAAGTGGCCAAATTGGTGAATACTCTTAACACCGTCCCTTCCCTGGGCCAGAGTCCTGGGACAGTGGTTGCATCCAACAACAGTTCTGCCCACAGTGCTCAAAGAAGCAGTGGATCTGAATCTTCAATGAAAGGTAATGTGAGAGACTGAGCCATCCAGTCACTGAAAAACATTGATAAAGCATTTATTGATTGTAAAAAAAAAATGATTGTGTCAGCTATAAGAATTCTTTACGGGGCTGGAGAGATAGCCTAGCGGTTAAGAGCACCGACCGCTCTTGCAGAGGACCCGGGGTTCGATCCCCAGCACCCACATGGCGGCCGAGAACCGTCTGAAACTCCAATTCCAGGAGAACTCCAGTTCCAGGGGAATCCGAGACCCTCTTCTGACCTCCGCGGCATTGCACGACACGGGTGCACAAACTTGCATGCAGACAGTACATTCATACACATACAGAAAATAAATAAAATTAATAAAAAAAAAAAAAAAAGAATTCTTTACATAATTGTGCTTTGGCAATTGATTAGTGATGTGGATGGATTGATCAAAGCTGGCTCCAAGAAGGAGGTGGATTTTCTGAGGTAAAATTTTTAAAGTTAAGATTTGGTAGAGAGGTTTGCTCTTGGAGAAAGATGTAAATATGGGGATTTTCAGTAGTCTAGAAAGAGGGGCTGGTAAACTTCCTGTGGAATACCCCATATAAAAATATTATAGACTTTGAGCACAACAAGATCTCTGTCCCAAGTGCTCACCTGTGCCTGTGCCACTGAATAGATGTTGCCACAGAGTGCGCACGATGGGTGAGCTGTGGGCCCCACTGAGAATGCTTATGGGCTCTGCAATTGGGATTTCACGTAATTTTCATGTAGCCAGAATTTTTCTTTTGCTTTTGTTTCAACTATTTTAAAATGTGCAGGGGCTGGAGAGATGGCTCCATAGTTAAGAGCACTGGTTGCTCTTACAGGACCTAGATTCTGTTCTCAGCACCTAGCAATCATCCCTAACTCCAGTTCCAGGGAATCGGAGACCTTCTTTTGGGTGTCTCAGCCATTGCACCCACGAGTGTACTTACATACATGTAGGCAAAACACTCAAATACATAGAATAAAAATAAATACATTTAAAAAATTTTTTAAATGTTGAACTTTTGGGGGGCTAGAGAGGGCTCAGAGGTTAAGAGCACTGGCTGCTTTTGCAGAGACCTGGGTTTGATTTCCAGCACCCACAGGGCAGGTAACAACCAACTGTAACTCCAGTTCCAGGGGATCTTCTGACCTTCGAGGGCATTGCATAACATGAGTACACTTATATGCATCCAGGCAATACACTCATACACATAAAATAAAACGTTGATACTTTTAATGTGTCAAAAAACTGGATAGGCACATCAAAAAAATGTCTGGGTATAGTGGCACATGCCTTTAATCCCAGAAGAGGGAGGTGGCAGAGACAAAAAGTTCTCTGTGAGATTGCTGCCAGCCTGGTCTACATAGGCAATCCTAGGCCAGCTGGGGTTACAGGGAGACCCTGCCTCAAAGATAATAAATAAATAAATAAATAAATAAATAAATAAATAAATAATAAGTAGGACCCTGCCTCAAAGATAAATACATACATACATACCACAAACATGTAAAAAATTGAAGTTGGACACCTGCTTTCTATTCAATATAAAGATAAGCTCAAGATGATTCAAGGATGTAAGCACAGAAGCTCTAAAAGTCTTCAAAGAGCTAGACATGAAGTTGGGCATGTGATCTCAGCACTCAGAAAGCTGAGGAAGGATGTTTGCTGTGAATTTGAGGCCAACTTGGGCTACACAGTGCATCTTTATCTCAAGAATAAAAACAATTGGGGGGGGGGAATAGTCACTGAGGTGATGGTTCGGTCAGTAAAGGGCTTCCAGTGCAAGCATGAGGGCCTGAGCTCAAGTCCCCAACACCTAAGTAAGGCTAGCAACATGGTGGGCCATCCCTCTAACCCCAGCACTGAGGGAGTAGAAGCCAGTAGATACCGAGAGTTCACTGGCCAGTCAGCTAACTGAAACCGTGAACTCCAGGTTCAGTAAAAAAAAAAAAAATTTAAAGATAGATCCTGTCTTGGGGGCTGGAGAGAGATGGTTCAGTGGTTAAGAGAACTAGAACTGGATGTTCTTACTGAAGACCTGGGTTCAAATCCCAGCACCCACATGGCAGCTAACAACTATCTGTAACTCCATTTCCAGGATATCTAATGCCCTCTTCTGTCCTCCTCAGGCACTGCCTGACATGGTACACTTAAACACATGCAGACGTAACACCCATACACATGAAATAAAAATAAAAGAAAAAATATTTGAAAAAATAAAATTAAAAATTAAAAAAAAGATACATCCTGTCTCAGAAAATAATGTGGAGAGGACAGGACATATATCAAAAGTTAAGAGTGCTGGGGCTGGAGAGATGGCTCACTGGTTAAGAGCACAGACTGCTCTTGCAGAGGACTCAGGTTCGATTCCCAGCACCCACAAGGCAGCTAAGAACTGTCTTTAACTCCAGGTCCAGGGGAATCCGACACCCTCTTCTGACCTCCACATTGCACAACACGGGTGCACCTACTTACTTACATGTGGACAGTACACTCATACACATTAAAAAATAAAATAAAATAAATAAAAATGTTAAGGGTGCTTATTCTTTCAGAGAACCTGAGTATAGTTCCTAGCACTCACATTGGGTACCTCACAATAGCCTTGTAACTCCAGCTCTAGAAGACCTGAAGCCTTCCTGTGGTTCCAAGGGTGTACACACGCGTGTGCGCACACACACACACACACACACAAATACACAAATAAAAATCTTAAAAAGTAGGGCTGGAGAGATGGCCTAGCGGTTAAGAGCACAGAATGCTCTTGCAGAGGACCCATGCTCGATTCCCAGCACCCACATGGCGGCTAAGAACCGTCTTTTAACTCCAGTTCCAGGGGAATTCAACGCCCTCTTCTGACCTCCGTGGCATTGTACAACATGGGTGCACCAACCTACATGCAGACAGTATACTCATACACATACAAAAATAAAAAAAAATAAATGGCCAGGCCAGGTGTAGTGACATATGCCTTAATCCCAGCACTCTTTAATCCCAGCATTCGGGAGGCAAAGGCAGGCGGATCTCTGTGAGTTCAAGGACAGCCTGGTCTACATAGCAAGTTCTAGGACAGCCTGGGGCTATAGGGAGACCCTGTCTCAAAAAGACCTAAAAAATAAAAATAACGGCCAGGTGGGGTGACTCATGCCTGTAATACAGCACTCAGGTGGCTGAAACATGGGGATTCTAAGAGTAAGTTCAAGGTCAGCCTGGGCTACAGGGTTAAGACCTTAAGACCTTGTCTCTACAAAAACAACAACAACAAAAAAAAAAAACATAGCACACACACACTGAGCACCTGCCTGTCATGGCAAGCCCTAGGTTTAATTCCCCCACACTGCCAAAAAAACAGCCAACCAACAATTCCTGGAAGAAAACTTGATGATACTAGATTTGATGGTGCTTTCTATATTTCTTGGATATGAAAAACAGAGGCAGAAGAACAAAAAAATGCTAAATTTGAAATTTAAAATGTAGATGCATCAAAGAACACTGATACAGTGAAAAAGGAACTCTCATAGAAGGGGAGAAAGTATAATGTGTGAAGGATTTACTACCAATAATACCTCAACAGTTCATTGACTCTGCAACAACAAAAACCCAATGTGATAAAAAGTGAAGCAAAACCAGGCTGGCAAGATGGTTCTGAGGGCAAAGGTGTCTGCCAGCAAGCCGATGACCTGAGCTCCATCCCTAGAGCTCATTTAACCCAGGCTCAGAAAGACAAGTTCACATGTTCTCTCTCAGAAGTGAATCCTAGTTTCCAGTTTTTATGTAGGAATAAGTGTGGATACATACAGACTAGGGAAAGGGGTGCTGGGGTAGGATTTTAAGGGAGAAGAGTTAAGGGTGATGAGTACCTGTGATAGGAAAGCGGAATGGGGAATACTAGGGTGGAAGGGATGACAAGCAGGGACAAGTTGTTAAGAGGAAGGTTAGGGGCAGACGGTCAACCAGAGCTTGAGGAAGCCTGTTATTTTGTATATTGTAGGAGCTTCTCTTGCTGCGAGCAGGCACAGCACAGCCCTGCTAAAGGAAGGGGAACACAGTGACCACCTGTGGTCACTGTGGGGAACTGACCCCTCAGCTTAGAGGTCAGTTGATCACTCGCAGTTTACTTCACAGGGTGGTGGTCTGATGGACCTCCATCCAGGCCACTAGCCACGACACTTGAAACCCAAGCCTGCTTCAGCCTGTATGCTCACAAAATAATGACTGGGAATTCTGTGTAATGATGGTAATGGAGAATTCGATTTATTGTCTGCTGAAACTCACTTTTTTTTTTTTTGAGACAGGGTCTCCGTTTAAGTCCCAGCTGGCCTGGAGCTCACTCTGTAGACCAGGCTGGCCTTGAACTCACAGAGATCCACCTGCCTCTGCCTCCCAAGTGCTAGGATTAAAGGCATGCACCACCATGCCTGGCTTGCAACTTACTTTTATAAGCAAAATGACATCAGCTCCCAGAGCCAATTACAGACCCCCAGTTTTGTGCCACTGTATAAACTGCTGCTCTGCCTAGCATCATGTGCCTGGGCCACTTGCTTGCTCCTTCTTGAGGTGGGGTCAGAGGAATCCCATGACTCCCACATGGTGCCGTGAGGAGTGCTAGCTGAGAACTAGCCCCTAATTTAAACTAGATCTTCCCACAGTATACTAATTTTTAAAATGTGTAAATGAAAAATAGGATTTAAGATTATGAGAAAATATTTTCTACTTGAAATATATAGACTTAAATGGATCAAATTTTATGTTAGAGAATAGTAAAATTAATTATTTTTATTTTTATTTATTTTTTGTTCTTTTTGAGACAGAGCCTCTCTGTAGACCAGGCTGGTCTTGAACTCACAGAGTTCTGCCTGCCTCTGCTTCCCAAGTGCTGGGATTACAAGCATGTGCTACCATATGTGGCCTGAAGCTATAATTAAAAAAAAATTTTTGGCTTATTTTATGTGTATGAGTGTTATGCTTGCATGTATGTAAAGTGCACCTGTGTCATGCAGCTCCCACAGAAGACAGAAGAGGTTGTCAGATCCCCTGGAACTGGAATTACAGATAATTGTTAGCTGCCATATGGACTCTGGGATTTGAACCCAGGTCTTCTGCAAGAGCAGCCAGTGCTCTTAACCACTGAGCCCTCTCTCCAACCCCCCTATAATTGTTTTTTAAAAAGTAATAATGTACTTTAAAATAAACTTTTAAAAGTCTTCTTTCTCATAAATCTTACATACTTTTTAAAGTACATTAAAATATATACCAACTCACTATGTAATTTGGGAATGTAAGGTAGGTTACATTTTTTTTTAGGTGTATATAAACTTTTTTTTTTGTCTTCTCGAAACAGGGTCTCCCTGTAGCCCCAACTGTCCTGGAACTCACTCTGTAGACCAGGCTGGCCTTGAACTCACAAAGATCCACCTGCCTCTGCCTCCCGAGTGCTAGGATTAAAGGTGTGCGCCACCACGCCCGGCTTATGTGTATATAAACTTACAGTTAAACTGTGAGTCCCTAAATATGTTTTGCAATTAACCTATAGTTTGATTTGTTTTTAATTATTTTTTAATTTTTATTTTTGTATGTGTATGAATGTACTGTCTGCATGCAGGTTTGTGCACCCGTGTCGTGCAACGCCACGAAGGTCAGAAGAGGGTCTCGGATTCCCCTGGAACTTGAGTTCTCCTGGAATTGGAGTTACAGATGGTTCTTAGCCGCCACGTGGGTGCTGGGGATTGAACCCAGGTCCTCTGTAAGAGCAGTTGGCACTCTTAACCGCTAGGCCATCTCTCCAGCCCATGTATATAGTTTTAATGTTATTTGATTTGGAAACATAATCAATAAAACTTGTTAAATTTAACAAAATAAAAAGTAACAAATGAGGCCAGCACTGGGGAGACAGAGGCAGGCAGATGTCTGTGAGATCAAGGCCAGCCTGGTCTACATAGTGATTTCAGGGTAGCCAGAGCTACATAATGAGGCCCCATTTCAAAAAAAAAAAAAGTGCAACAAATTGGGCCAGTGAAAGGGCTTGTAGCCAAAGGCTGAGTTCGACCCCTGAGCTCCCATGGTGGAAGGAAAGCACCAACTTGGACACTTTCTTCTCTGACCTCCACATGAGCATGTGTGCACACAGATACACACACACACTAAATACTACGATGTACTAAGAAAAAATTTAAAGTATGTTGGCGGGGATATAGAAAAGTGTAATCTTGCATTGCATATAAAAAGGTACACTATGGAAAATAGTATGGTTATTCCTCCAAAAAATTATTTTAATTACCATATGCTTCAGGAGCTCTGTTTTTGAGGATGTATTGAAAAGAATTGAAAGCAGGGACAACTAGAGCAGATATTTACACACCTATGTTCATTCACAACAGGTGAAAGTGAAAGCACCCCAGGTGTCCATCAGATCATGAATGGACACAGGAAGTGTGGCATTTACACAAAATGGCATATATCAGGCTTAAAAAGGAAGTTATTTTACCATATAATAGAACATCGAGGGCTGGAGAGATAGCCGAGCGGTTAAGAGCACCGACGCTCTTGCAGAGGACCCGGGTTCGATCCCCAGCACCCACATGGCGGCTAAGAACCGTCTGTAACTCCAATTCCAGGAGAACTCCAGTTCCAGGGGAATCTGAGACCCTCTTCTGACCTCCGCGGCATTGCACGACACGGGTGCACAGACCTGCATGCAAACAATACATTCATACACATACAAAAATAAATAATAAAAAAAAAAAAATTAAAAAAAAAATAGAACATCGATAACTTTGAAGGCATTATGCTGTGTGAAATAAGCCAGTAACAAAAGAATAAATACTGAAAAATTCCACTTGGATGAGGTACCTAGAATAGTCAGATTCATGGAAATCAGAAGGAATGAATGTTGGTTAGGAAGAATGGGAAGTTGTCTTTCTCTTTTTCACACAGGATCTCACTGTCGCCTCAGCTGTCCTTGAACTTGTTATGTAGATCAAGTGGGCCTTGAACTCACTGAGATCTGTCTGCCTCTGCCTCCCCAGTGGGATTTAAAGACATGTGCTGATATACCTGGCTAGGAGTTGTCTTTTTTTGTTTGTTTTGTTTTGTTTTTGTTTTGCTTCTAGCTGTACTCCCAGCTGCCCTGGAATTCGCTATGTTGAGCAGACTGTCCTCTATCTCACAGAGATCTGTGAGTCTCTGCCTCCTGATTGCTGGGGTTAAAGATGTGTGCCATCATTCCTGGTGGGAATTGTCTTTTTTGGGGGAGTCTTTTTGAGACAGGGTTTCCCTGTACCTCCAGCTGTCCTGGAACTCACTGTGTAGACCAGGCTGGACCAGGCTGGCCTTGAACTCACAGAGATCTGCCTGTCTCTGCCTCCCAAATGCTGGGATTAAAGGCATGAGCCACCATGCCCAGCTGGGAGTTGTCTTTTAGTAGGTAAGAGTTTCAGTTCTCAGCCAAATGTGTTGGTGCACACCTAGAATGCCAGCACTCAGGAGGCTGGCTACAAGTTCAAGGGCATCCAGAGTTACATAAGGAAGATCTGGCTTCAGAAAGGCCAGGTATCATGGTGTGTATCTGTATTCCTGGTCCTTGGGAGGTAGACACAGGAGAATTAAGGAGAATTCAGTATGTCTCTATTACATACTGCATTCAAGGCCAATCTGGGTTACATAAGACCTTATCTAAGACAAAATTCCCCCCCAAACAGTTTCAGTTCTGTCAATTGAGTTCTGGAAATTATACAACAATGTGAATATATGTAATACACTGAAGCATATACTTGTTAAGATGGTATTGTTTTATTATATACATATATATTAAACTATATATGTGTGTTGGGGCTGGAGAGATAGCAGTTAAGAGCACTGACTACTCTTGCAGAGGACCTGGGTTTGATTCCCAGCACCCACATGGCTGCTAAGAACCATCTCTAAGCCAGGTGTGGTGGCGGACACCTTTAGTCCCAGCACTCGGGAGGCAGAGGCAGGCGGATATCTGTGAGCTCAAGGCCAGGCTGGTCTACAGGGCTAGTTCCTGGCCAGCTGGGGCTACAGGGAGACCATGGAGAGAGAGAGGGAGAGAGGGAGAGAGGGAGAGAGACTGACTATATATAGGTGTTTTGTTTCGCTTTGTTTGTCTTTTTGAGACAGGGTCTCCCTATAGCCACAGGCTGTCCTGGAACTCACTGTGTAGATCAGGCTGGCCTCAGTCTCAACAGAGATCCACCTGCCTCTGCTTCCCAAGTGCTGGAATTAAATCCATGTACCACCAGGCCTGGCATTATTTTTGTTTCTTTGAAACAGTCTCTGCGTAGCCCACATTGGCCTAGAACTTGACACACAGCACAATGTGACTTATCCTCCTGCCTCTACTTCCCACATGCTAGGGTTATAGGTGTACATCACCATGTTCATCTCTGTCACAATTAAAAAGAAAACTCTCTGTTGGATATGTGTTACGTGCTTGTAATTCCAGTTCTTGGAGGCAGGAGAATCAAGAGTTCAGGGTCAGCCTGGAAAACAAAACAAAACAAAAAAGTACTTTACCTAATTGGGAGGTAGGTAAAAATCATTCTTGGCTCATGAGCCAAAACAAAAACTGGCAGCAAGGCTGATTTGGTCTCTGGACTTCAGTTTGCCAACTGTGGCCTGGAGTTAGAGAAGGACTGACACATTGGTCTTTCATATTTATTGTTCTTGGATTTCTTCTCAAGGAATATTTAGTCCTGAAAGAGCGTGTTACATTAATCTTAACAATTCTTCTCCCTTCTTCCAGTGACCTCTTCCATGCCAGTGTATGATGTGCAGGAAAGTGCTGGACGGAAATTTTGTCCACGGTGTAATGCTCAGTTCCGCGTTACTGAAGCTTTGAGAGGTCATATGTGTGTAAGTGATGCTGCTTGTGAGAAGGACTCAGCTTCTGCCTCATCTGAAAAAGCCTGCAAAACAGAAGCTCTAAACTGGCTTGGCAGCTTTAAAAAAGTTACTCTATTGATCTATTTTGGAAAAAAGCTATGTAATTTGGAATGTGGTAGGATGTATTTAGAAACCATCAATAGGGTAATGTAAACTTACTGCCTTGACATACCTTGAAACTGCACAGAGAATATTTTTTTTTGGATAAGAACTTAACTCTGCTTACTTCATTTCAGTTTTATTGTCATTGGGTAAATCAAAAGCTCCCTGGTTTCCAGTTTATAATTTTTGGTATTAGTCCAATTGCAGAGGTTGGAACTTCTTTCTGCCAGAGAATGTAGAGTCAGATGATGCTAGTACAAGGTTTAAAACAGGCAGGAGGAAAAAGTGAAAGGCATTGTACTCAGGGGTCATGTGGACATGCAGTAGGGGAAAACTGAGCCATATGGAACTACTAGAACTGAACAATGAAAGCTGGGTTAGAAAGGCCTTCACTAAGTCGAGTGTGGTAATGCATGCATGTGGTTCTAGCTACCCAGCAGGCTGAGGCAGAAGGGTTTCATGAACCTGGTGGCTAGCCTGAGAACTATATTGATCTCCATGTCCAAAAATATGTCCTTCATCACTTAGATTAACAAAACCATTACCAGGGACTGTTAGTAACGTTAGTCAGGAAGTATATCCCAGCTCCCAGGATCCAGAATGATGAGGTGCCTTCTTTCTTCACAGTACTGCTGCCCTGAAATGGTTGAGTACCAGAAGAAAGGAAGGACCCTGGATGCAGAGCCCAGTGTGGCATCAGCAGCAAAGCCCTCATCCCCTGAGAAGACGGCTCCTGTTACTTCTACACCCTCTTCTACACCTATTCCTGCTCTGTCACCCCCTACCAAAGTACCAGAGCCAAATGAGAATGCTGGTGATGCTGTCCAGACCAAGCTTATTATGCTGGTAGATGACTTTTATTATGGACGGGATGGGGGCAAAGTAGCCCAACTCACAAACTTTCCTAAGGTTGCCACGTCTTTCCGATGCCCTCATTGTACCAAAAGGCTCAAAAACAACATTCGGTAAGTGTTAAAAAGCCTTGGAGATTACCATGCATAAAAGTAGACTTAAATTTTCTTCTTAAATTTTCTTCATGTTGAGGTCTTTTATTTTAGAAATAATCCTGGGATTCAGTCTTGCTAGTTTTTTAAATCAGTAAGCAATACTGTTGAAGGGAGGTTCTATAGTATCAAAAATTAGCTTTGGGTTAGTAAGGAAGACCCATTCATCTCCATCCACAGAAGTTTGAGTTTTAAGAACCTGTTACCTAAAAATAAAAAGAACCTGTTACCTTTCTGGGCTAAGAAAAGGACTATCCCAAATAGAGGAAGTTGGGGCAAGGGAACAAATAATGCTTGTTCATAATTCTACCATTATATTTCTCAAAGACTACTGATTTTGTTTTCTCTACTTTCTCTTTGCACTGTGCTACAGATTCATGAACCATATGAAACACCACGTTGAACTTGATCAGCAGAATGGCGAGGTGGATGGTCATACTATCTGCCAACACTGTTACCGCCAGTTTTCCACTCCCTTCCAGCTCCAGTGCCACTTGGAAAATGTTCATAGTCCTTATGAATCTACGAGTAAGTTTGAAAACTTAAAACTAAGACAGAGCTCGTTACGTTTACATGCAAGTGATATTGATAGAGGAAGTTCTTTTCCTTATTGTCTATCAAAGTCTGATTTTAAAGTACTTTATTACTGGGGCTAGAGAGATGGCTCAGTGGTTGAGAGCGCCGACTGCTCTTGCAGAGGACACGGGTTCAATTCCCAGCACCCACATGGAGGCTAAGAACCATCTTTAACTCCAGTTCCAGACGCCTTCCTCTGACCTCTGGGACATTGCATGACACGGGTGCACCAACCTACATGCAGACAGTACACTCATACACATAAAAAATTATAAATAGGAGCCGGGCGTGGTGGCACATGTCTTTAATCCTAGCACTCGGGAGGCAGAGGCAGGCGGATCTTTGTGAGTTCAAGGCCAGCCTGGTCTACAGAATGAGTTCCAGGACAGCTGGGGCTACAGGGAGACCCGTCTTGAAAAGACAAAAAAAAAATAATAATAACAACAATAATAAATAATTAATTAAAGAACTTTATTACTAAAATAGCTTTAAGTGAAATATATGAGTTAGAATGTTAAATTGTATATCTTACAAAAGAGAAAACAGAAGACTGAATAAGTATAGAGCAATTAAGTCACTTGCTTAACACATACATTTCTATTGACTTGACATTTTGAGACTGTGAGCCCAGTGTGTTCAGAATATTTCTTCTAATCTTTTTTTTATTAATTTTATTTATTTCGGTATGTGTATGAATGTACTGCCTGCATGCAAGTTTGTGCACCCATGTCGTGCAATGCCGAGGAGGTCAGAAGAGGGTGTCGGATTCCCCTGGAACTGGAGTTCTCCTGGAATTGGAGTTTCAGACGGTTCTCGGCTGCCATGTGGGTGCTGGGGATTGAACCCGGGTCCTCTGTAAGAGCGGTCAGCGCTCTTAACCGCTAGGCCATCTCTCCAGCCCCCAGGATATTTCTAAGGACCTGTAGATGATTTCCAGTTTTGTTGAAAATACAAAAATTATGTTACGTACAGGAGCTTACATAATTACAGCTTATGGAATGAGACAATGTCATATGCCAGGTATGATGGCTCATGCTTATAATCATAGCACTCAGGAGGAAGACTGCTGAACTCAAGGCCAGCCTAGGCTACATTGTAAGATCCTCATCTCAAAATAAGAAGAATGAGGGGCTGGAGAGATGGCTCAGCAGTTAAGAGCACCGACTGCTCTTGCAGAGGACCCAGGTTCGATTCCCAGCACACACATGGCAGCTAAGAACCGTTTTTAAACTTTTTTTTTTTTTGGTCTTTTCAAGACAAGGTCTCCCTTTAGTCCCAGCTGTCCTGGAACTCACACTGTAGACCAGGCTAGCCTTGAACTCACAAAGATCTGCCTGCCTCTGCCTCCCAAGTGCTAGGATTAAAGGCGTATGACACCACGCCCAGCTGAGAAACGTTTTTAACTCCAGTTCCAGGGGAATCCGACACCCTCTTCTGATCTCCTCGGCATTGCACGACACAGGTGCACCAACCTACATGCAGACAGTACATTCATACACATAAAAAATAATAAATAAGCTGGGCGTGGTGGCGCACGCCTTTAATCCTAACACTTGGGAGGCAGAGGCAGGCGGATCTTTGTGAGTTCAAGGCCAGCCTGGTCTGCAGAGTGAGTTCCAGGACAGCTGGGGCTACAGGGAGACCCTGTCTCGAAAAAACAAAAAACAAACAAAAAAAGTGTGTACTGGGCTGTAGAGATGGCTCAGCCAGTTAAGAGCACTGGTTGGTTGCCCTTGCAGAGGACCTGGGTTGGGTTTCCAGCACCCACTTGGCTGCTAACAACCGTGTGTAACTTCAGTGTCAGGGGATCAGATGCCCTCTTCTGACCTCGTGGGTACTAGAAAAAAATGGGTGCAGTTCCAAACATGCACGGTGTATACCATACACATAAAGTTTAAAAAATTGTACACTACCATGCTCAGCCAAGAAATTGTTTTTAAAATACAAATCTGTTTGGACATATCATATTTTAAGTGTTCTGTAGCCAGGTATGGAAGTTTATGGCTTCTGTATTGAATAGTGGAATTTGGACTGATCTTTTGGGAATAGACTAGATAATATATACAATCATTGGATCCTATAGTTTGATGCCAGTATAGACAATTAGGTTTATATTCCAGCCTCGGTCATTCAGGGAGAATGTACTGGAAACTGAGCTAGGGGCCTCGGGGAGTCAAGTGTTAAGACAAACACTACCACTGAGCTACATCTCTAGCCCCTTGCTCACTTTGTTTTTGTTTCATGACACAGGGTCTTATTTTATATAGTCCAAGCTAGTCCCAAACTGGATGCAGTCCTCCTGCCTCGGCCTCCTATGTGCTGGAATCAGTTGTGTGCTGTCATGCCTTGTTTTCTTACTCATACTAATCTGGAGGGTTGGTTCTTGTCATTCCACTTACATATGTCATGCACCTCGCTTCTTATAATTTAAGATTTGTACTGTCAGCCAGGCATGGTGGCGCATGCCTTTAATCCTAGCACTTTAATCCTAGCAGAGGCAGGAGGATTTCTGTGAGCTCGAGGCCAGCCTGGTCTACAAAGTGAGTTCCAGGACAGCTGGAACTACAGGGAGACCCTGTCTCAAAAATACCAAAAAAAAAAAAAAGAAAAAGATTTGTATTGTCAGAACAGAGAGATACCTTCTTAGTATCTGGGAGGTCTTTTTTTTCCTGTACTTGTTTGTAACAGCTACTTTTATATCCATTGGCACCCTAAATAACATGAGAGTCACTTATTAAAAATTTTATTTCACTTATTTTTTTCTTGATATTTTTTGTGTGCATGAGTGTTTTGCCTACATGTATGTAAGTGTGTTGGTGTTTTGTAATACCCATGGAGGTCAGAAGAAAGCGTCGGATCTCCTGGAACTGAAGTTAATGATGGTTCTTAGCTGTCATGTGGGTGCTGGGACTTGAATCCAGGTCTTCTGCAAGAACACCCAGTGTGCTTAACCACTGAGCCATCTCTCCAGCCCCATGAGAATTACTTTTTTTTCCTCATATGTATGAGCATATTGTTTGTAAGTAGGTGGGTGCATCCATGTCATGCAGTGCCCACGGAGGTCAGGAGGGGTCAAATCCCCTGGAACTGGAGTTACAGTTGATTGTTAGCTTCCATGTGGGTGCTAGGAATCGAACCCCAGTCCTCTGCAAGAACAGTTAGTGCTCTTAACCACTTATCCTCTCTAGCCCTAAAAGTAGCTTATTTATTATGCTGCTAATATTTTGTAACTCATTAATTTCTCATTTTATAAGGGCAAAGTTTTTATTCATTGAAGTACTTTATATTATAGGTATCCTGACATTTCATCCCTAAATGTATCTGGAAAAAAAATAATTTTTGTATAAACACATAATACGTTTTCCAAGATCTGGCATAATTAATCAAAAACCCTTAATATCAAGACACAAGAAAGCTCCAGCAGGTAACGGCACTTGCTGCTAAGCTTGAGTTCAGAGTAGAAGAGAACTTACTCCCACAAATTGTCCTTTGACCACCACAAGCATACACTAGCATGCATACATACAAAGAACACATACAAAGAAAATAAACTAAAATTTAAAAAATAAAATCTTGTCAGGTGTGATAATGCACGCCTTTAATCCCAGCACTCAGGAGGCAGAAGCAGGCTGGTCTACATAGGCCAGTTGGGGCTACAGTAAGACCCTGTCTCAAAAAATCCAAAAAAAAAAGACATTAATCAATTTTTTTTTTTTTTGAGACAGGGTCTCCTGATAGCCCCAGCTGGCCTTGAACTCACAGAGATCCGCCTGCTTCTGCCTCCTGAGTGCTAGGATTAAAGGCATGCGCTGCCATGTGGGTGCTAGGAATCCTACCCTGGTCCTCTGCTAGTGCAGTCAGTGCTCTTAACCACTGAGCCATCTCTCCAGCCCCCATCAATCAATCTTTTAACATTACCTGATATCTAGTCCACTTTGAAAATTCCTGAGCTTTCTCCCAAATTTCAGTGGTTCATCATTTTACAGGAACAGTATAATCTGTTTTAAAGATTTAAATTTATGTGTGTGTTGAGCATATATGTGTGCCTATGGAGGCCAGAGAGGACAGTAGATCTCCTAGAATGGATCTAGGCAGCTGTGAGTTTCTGCAGAGCTTGAACCTGGGTCCTCTGGAAGAACAGCAAATGCTCTTTTAACCTCAGAGCCATCTCCAGTCTGTCTCTTTTGAGACACAGACTTGCAGTATAGCCCTGTATGACTGGCTTAGTACTTAACTATATAGCCCAGGCTAGCATGAACTCACAGCAGTCCTTCTGCTTCAGCCTCCTGAGTGCTAGGATTACAAATTGCACCACCATGCCCAACGTGTGGCAATATTATTATTATTATTATTGTCTTTTGGAGATAGGGTCTCCCTGTAGCCCTAGCTGTCCTGGGTTTTTTTGAGACAGGGTCTCCCTTTAGTCCCAGCTGTCCTGGAGCTCGCTCTGTAGACCAGGCTGGCCTTGAACTCACAGAGATCCGCCTGCCTCTGCCTCCCAAGTGCTAGGATTAAAGGTATGCGCCACCATGCCCGGCGGCAATATAACATTAATAACGTGACATTTTCTTCACACTTGTTAAGGGAAGTGCTTGACTTTAAGGGCTTATGTGGCTCTTGGATCCTTATACAATTTTGTTAATGTGATGGGGGGGTGTTGTTTTTTGAGACAGTCTCCCTGAGGCCCCAGCAGGCCTGGAACTCTCTATGTAGATAGACCAGGCTGGTCTTGAAGTCAGAGATCTGCCTTAATTTTTATTTTATATGTTTTGATTGTATTGCCTACATGTAAATGTCCCACAGAGGACAGAACTGGAGTTATGGACAGTTGTTAGCTGCCTCGTGGGTGCTGGGATTTGAACCAGGGTCCTCTGCAAGAGCACCCAGTGCTTTTAACTGCTGAGCCATCTCTCCAGCCCTTAGTGTGTTCTTTTGTTTGTTTTGTTTTACCATGCTGGGTATCAAGCCCAGGGCCTTTTTCATGCTGGGGAAGTATTCTGCCACTGAGCTATATATCCCCCCCCCCCCCCGCCCCAGTCTTTTCAGTTACATCTGATACAGGGTTATTATGCTGCTTGGTTGTTAAATGTTGCACCAACACCTGAAAACCATATGCACGTGTGTGTTGTACATTTTTGGGGGGGTGGGGGGCTAAAATAGTTGGGAGCTCAGAGCTGAAAATAGTTAAGACTTTTTTTTTAGGCTTTAAAAAACTAGCTAAATATACACCAGACTGGCCTCGATTTCACAGAGATCTGCCAGTGTCTACCTCCCAAGTGCTGGGACAAAGGCTTGTACCACCATGCTGGTCTGAGACTTTTTATTTTCAATCCTGCTTTCCTTAGTAGCTATCCTAAGCTACATTATTTTCAAATATTTTAACATTGTTCTTCCTGGCCTTCTTGCTCTCACTTCCTTTCCACCATGGAAACTAATGTAGATAATTCTTGCAACTTTTCAAAAACTACTTTTGTTAGTGGAAAGGAGAAAGAACAGGAAGAGATAAGACAGGAAGGGATTCTTTAGGGGCTTATGTTTTGATGTCAATAGAAAAAGCCTGTGTGGGTAAAGGCTCAACAAGGGCAATTAGGCAGACTTGATTGCTCATGCCTGGAATCCCAATATTCTAGAGGCTGAGGCAAGAGGATTGCCTCAAATCTGAGTCAGCTTGGGCTACAGAGTAAGACCTTGTCTAAAAAACAGAATGGGGACCTGGTTGATGGAAAAACTATTGTAAGATTTGGAGTGCTGGGATTAGGTGACCTTTAAAGCCATGAAGGAGCTGTTCCATAATATGAAGAACAGGGAGCAGGTGCTATAGTAAGTAGTTTATGCTTATTTACTCTACTAAGAGACTGGTAGGCATTAAGGAAATGAAGGTGATGATGCTGGAGGGATAGTGCTAGGCTAGCCACTGAGAGAGTCATTCTCCATCTTGATTGTTCCTTCCCTCATAGAACTGATGTGTCAGAGGCTAGAAATCTCTTAAATTTCAGTATCTCGGGTGCCTTTCTCACTAATTTTTTTTTTTGCATGAGATGATGTATTAAAATGTTAGTACATTAGACACTTCATTACTATTTTGCTTTTATTACTGATGATGTCTGATGGCCATGACAGTAGAGACTGTAGGTTGTAGGAAGTCACTGATGTTGAATGAGATTGTCCAGGAAAACAGAGCAGGAAATTAGACAGACTGTACTGATGCTTAAAGTTATTCTGGAAAAGAAGGTAAAATAGAGGAGAAAAGCATATTGGGTGGTAGGAAGAAAAGGAGAAAGCACAGTGCCGCTCTGGTTAACGTTCTCCGGCTTGTCTGAACTTCCTTCCAGACTCCCATGTTTTCTTCCTGCTTCCTTGGCTCCTTTGTCTTAAGCCCCACTGTAGCTTATAGCTTTTCCTCATTCTTCAATGCAAAATTTTCTTATTACTGTCCTTGTAAGCACCTAACAAACTTCTAAGCAGTAGTTCTAAGTGAATTGGGGATCTTGTAGAAATAAACACAAAGCCTGTGAACCTCCTGGAAAAATAGACATTTTAGGAGCTAGAGAAATGGCTCAGCGGTTAAGAGCACTGACTGCTCTTGCAGAGGACCCGGGTTTGAATCCCAGCACCCACCCACATGGCAGCTGAGAACAGTCCTAGGCCAGGCATGGTGGCACAGATCTCTGTGAGTTCAAGGCCAGCCTGGTCTACATAGTGAGCTCCAGGCCAGCTGGAGACCCTGTCTCAAAAAGACCAAATAAAATGCAAACAAACTAGAGTGGGGCTTTGGTTAAAAAGTCTAAGCTAGAGACATAGGGATATTGTCATTGGCATTACAAATGTTAGGGAAGAACCATTTTCAAGATGTGAGGAAACTGATTTGTGATTGAAAGTGAAGAGTGCAGGGTCAGGAAAAACCTTGAAGGATATTGGTCTTATTTTCAGATGCATTTATTTGTTTTTATTTTATGTGTATGAGTGTTTTCCATGAATGTATGTAAGTGTGCCATGTGAGCACAATGCCCACGGAGGCTAGAAGAGGGCATTGATTGGATCCTCTGAAATTGGAGATAATCAACCAAATGTTGGTTGTTAGCAGCCACACGTTGGTGCTGGGAACCAAACCCAGGAGCATCCAGTGCTCTTAACCACTGGGCCATCTCTCAAGCCCCTAGGGTCATTTATTGATTTTTTTTTTTTTTTTAATTTTTTACAGCCAAGTGCAAGATCTGTGAGTGGGCATTTGAAAGTGAGCCGCTGTTTCTCCAGCATATGAAGGACACTCATAAGCCTGGAGAGATGCCTTATGTTTGTCAGGTATTGCTTTTTTCTCTGGGATGTTTTAGCCATTTTGCTCTTAAGCTGAATGCAAAGAATCCACTAATGAATATTCCTAAATATCTACCTCATGCACTCTGTTTAGTACTCTTGAGAGCTACGTAAAGAATAATAAACACAATTTCTGTATTTAGGGTTTTCTAGAGGAGAAAGTCATAGAAGAACATAACTACAAGTCTAATACCCAGACAGGGACATGTGTATGTACTAAGCGTGTGTCTCCTGAGCTCGCCCTCTGAAGGTAGACAGAGAAGAACATAACTACAAGTCTAATACTCAGACAGGGACATGTGCATGTACTGAGCGTGTTTGTCTCCTCAGCTTGCCCTCTGAAGGTAGACAGAGAAGAACATAACTACAAGTCTAATACCCAGACAGGGACATGTGCATGTACTGAGCGTGTTTGTCTCCTCAGCTCGCCCTCTGAAGGTAGACAGAGAAGAACATAACTACAAGTCTAATACCCAGACAGGGACATGTGCATGTACTGCGCATGTGTCTCCTGAGCTCGCCCTCTGAAGGTAGACAGAGAATGCTTCTATTCCTTAGAGAATATAGGTTGTTCTCAGACTTTCTTGTCTTTCCTGTTTTTATCACAGCTAAACTTACCGGTTACAGAGACCCGAATTACAGAATCAGAACAATATTATCTATGCATCAACGAATACTGCCCAACGTCTTTGTGGCTTCCATTTTTTTCTGGCCCCAGTTACTCACTCTCACCCTTATTGTGTCTCAGGTCTGTCAGTATCGCTCCTCGCTCTACTCTGAGGTAGATGTCCATTTTCGGATGATCCATGAAGACACTCGGCATTTGCTCTGCCCCTATTGCCTGAAGGTCTTCAAAAACGGCAATGCATTCCAGCAGCATTACATGAGGCACCAGGTACTGGCTCCAAGCGTCCTGCATTCTCATTTGTTTGATTTTCAGATGCACAAGCTGAAGTAATTTTGGTAGATAAGATAGTATTTATCAAAATCATTCAGTTTCTCTTATGTGCCATACACTAAGATAAATGTTAAGAGATTAATAGTAAGCCGGGCGTGGTGGTGCACGCCTTTAATCCTAGCACCTGGGAGGCAGAGGCAGGTGGATCTTTGTGGGTTCAAGGCCAGCCTGGTCTACAGAGTGAGTTCCAGGACAGCTGGGGCTATAGGGAGACTCTGTCTCGAAAAGACCAAAAAAAAAAAAAAAAGATTAATGGTAAAGAAAACAATACAATAAAATATTCTGGGTGCTAAGAGGGAAGAGTAGAGAGAAACATCTGCCTATTCTGTGAACTGAGGGGCCTTCTAGGAAGAAGTAGTATTCAGAGCCAGAAGGACAAATAATGAACAAGAGTGAAATAGGACAGAGGATTAGTATACTGAGGCATAAGTAAGGCTGGAGGTACAGGGACAAATTCTGGGTCCTCTCCTAGGCTGTGAAAGGAGTCATTGGGAGGCCATTAAAGGAATTTAAGCTGTAGATGATATGCTTCTGTTTATTTTTACACTGTTAACAATGTTTGTTTGTTGAGACAGTGTCTCCCTGTCACCCCAGGTGGCCTTAAACTTGCTATGTAGACCAGGCTGGCCTTGAATTCAGAGATCCACCTGTCTCTGCCTCCCCTGTGCTGGGAATAAAGGCATGCGCCACCATACCCAACACACCCTTACGATTTTACACTAAGAAGTTGACTTGAATTAAAGTTAGGACCAGATACATAGAAAGGCTGGCCAAAGGCTTTTTTAATACACTAGGTAAGAGATGATAGTGGCAGGGCTGGAGGATTGGCTCAGTGGTTAAGAGCACTGGCTACTCATGCAGAGGACTGGGGTTCAGTCCCAGCACCCACCAAAAACGTCTGTCACTGCAGTTCCAGGGGATCCAGTGTCCTCTTCTGGGCTCCTCAGACACCACACTGCAGTGCACTCATACACATAAAGTAAAAATAATAAAAATATTTTTTAAAAGCTGATAGTGGCTTTTGAAAGTAATAGGGCTGGAGAGATGGCCTAGCAGTTAAGAGCGCCGACTGCTCTTGCAGAGGACCCGGGTTCAATCCCCAGCACCCACATGGCGGCTGAGAACCGTCTTTAACTCCAGTTCCAGGGAATCCGACACCCTCTTCTGACCTCCGCGGCATTGCACGACACTGGCGCACAAACCTGCATACAGACAGTACATTAATACACATAGAGAAAAATAAATAAAAAATTTAAAAAAAAAGAGAGAGAGTAATAAAGGAGTTCCATGTAGGAGACCCATATGCAGAGGCTCTTCTGATCATTGTGGAGCAGCACTCCCCTAGTGTGGATCGTTCACCCACTAGTAGGGAATGTGAACTGGGTTTAGACCTTCCTGAGACAGGTTAGTTTCATCCTACTGATGATGTGTCATTGCCATGGTAACCCTGCTCAGTACAAGAGGAATCGCAGGCTAAGACATTTGTTGTATGTGGTTGGCCAAAGAGCCAGTGGGGCAAAGCTGCCATCTCTGCCCTGAGCACTAGGCCATGTCAGTGCCATGTGTATTTTTGTGTTTTAAAAATAAAAAATAGGGACTGGAGAGATGGCTCAGTGGTTAAGAATACTGGCTGCTCTTGCAGAGTTCCCAGCACCCACATGGTGGCTAATAACCATCCCTAACTCAAGCTCCAGGGGACCCAACACCTTCTTCTGACCTCTGGGCATTGCATGCTGCAGGAGCACTTGCACACATGCAGACACCCATACACAGAAAATTTTTTTTAAATAATGAAAAATATTATCTTGGAGTAGGTAGTCCTGTCTGCAGTGTTAAGTGGGTCAGGTCAGTTTAGTCACTGGCCCAGCTTGCTACAAGTCTGGAAGGGGTGGGGCGCTTTGGGACCTACCTGCTTATCCTGGCCTGTATTTCACTTTTTTCAGAGTGAGGTGATGATTCTCAGTGGTAGGGTTTTCTTGTGTTGTTTTTGTTGTAGTTGTTTTTGTTCTTGTTTTTCTTCTATTAAATTATCAACAGAAGGTAGGAAGAAGAATGTGGTTGACATTGATTTACTGGGAATCTTGAAGGGATTCTTGTCTTCTCTCCCCCNCTTCAGGTCTAGCCTCAGCTACATAGAAAGACTCCGTCTCACTTTCCCCTTCAAAGAGCTGGTGAAGGCTCTCGGGCTCGACTGTCTCTTCTGGAGATGATCTGGGTCGGGGGGTGGAGGCTGAGGGCCCCTCAGACTGTTCCCCACTCAGCTTCAGCTGCTCCTCGAGGGAGGCAATGAGTTCCTCCTGCATGTCAGCGTTGCGTGTAGGTGAGTTAATGTTGCCATCAGGACCAGGCAGAACACTAGCCACAAGGAAGGACCGCTGGACAAGCTCTGGAGAGTCCCCAATGACAGCCAGCACCTCGCTCAGCCAGACCAACACCAGCTGAAGCAGGACTTCGGAATCACACGCAGTATCTTCATTTCCCGGCCTGTCCTTCCATTTTTTGTGCAGGAAGTTCTTAACAGTTCGTTTGATGCATACATCTAGTGGCTGGATTTTGGAGCTACAGCCTGCAGGGACTACTGCAGGCAAAGTGCTAGAGGCACTGAGCAAAGCCAGTACCTCTTCTGACAAGTGAGTGCGGTGACAGTCCATCACCAGCATGCCTTTGCTGCGCTGACAAGCTGTGGTTTTTTTTTTTTCCATATGCGTGTTGACCAAAGCTCCATGATCTCATCATCGCTGTAGCCACTCTCCCTGGCCTCTAGTAAAATACAGTCTGGCACATTAGCAGGCCGATCCACTTGTCCTCGGTAGAAAACCAGGGTGGGAAGGACAGTGCCATCTGCCAGGATGGCCAGCACCACGTCACACCAAGGCTCTCCTGTGCCCACTGTCTGCAGAGCATTCTCCTTTCGGTCATCACTGCTCAGCACCTCTGTGTCCAGGAACAAGGAGACCTCATCAATGGCCACAATCATAGACAAGGGTAAGTTCTGGTTATGAATCTGCCGCTGTACAAATTCAATGAAGAGTCCCGCATTCTCTGCTATCTCCTTTGGTAATGTGTGGGCTACAGCGCGTCGGGCATGGGGAGTGAGGTGGTGCCGAAGCATGAAACGCACAGCCCACTCGTAGGAGATCTTAAATCCCCCCTCTAAAGAGCGTCCTATTTTGGTGGCCTTCTGGAACAAGGTCTCCTCATTTACAGGTAGCTGCTGTTCTCGCTGGGTCAGCACCCACTCAGCTAATTTCTCTTCTGCCTCAAAGCTGAGATATTTGCCTTCTAGATTCTCCCCCTGAGAGGCCTGGAAGCGTCGGAGCCAACGACGGATGCGTCGCTGGGGGTTTCGGAAGTGCTCAGCTGCCTGTTCTGTATTGCAGCACAGGGCAAACAGTACTACCCGAAGCTTCTTCACAGATAGCTGTTCCTTCTTGCCAAGCCCACTACTGCCTCCACCACCCAATGCTGGTTCGGGCTCCTGGGTGATTGGGCTTCCTTCATCTTGGTCATCAACATTCAGACACTCAGCCCCCTCTGTGGCCAAGGGTGGAAGGGCTGAAGGCTGTGGGTGGCTGGGATTGGTGGTGGGTTGCAGTTGAGGCTGGCGATGGAAGTGTCTCAGTCACAGGAACTGGGAGCTCTTGAGGCTCAGGTGGGGTGTCTCCTACAGATTTCACAGTGGCAGCTTTTGTAGGGAGGAAGGGAGGAGGAAGAGGAGGAGGAAAGGAGGAGGACATGTATTCTTCAGGTTCCGGTCATGTACTCGTTCATGAATCTGGCCAGGCCTGAATGAGTGGAGATGGGAAGCAGAGAGGTGAGACACCAGTTAAACCTGGGAATCTAAATAGTAGTAGTAAGAGCAAACACAAGCAAAACAGAAATTAAACCAGGAAATGAGAGTTACCTTGAATGAGACATCCAATTGAGCGCTGAGGAAAGATAGGACAATTAAAAAACGTTAGCTCACTGAGAAAGAAAATAGCACTCCATAGACAGTACATTGGGATTTGAACTTATTGCCCACAAATAGGCTCTTCATGGGCCAACCTTCCCTCCATGTTCCCAGTCTGGTGTAGTGTATCCAAAGAAATGAGTGAGGCCAGAAAAGGATGCTGGGGGCTTGTACAGTATGACGTTTCCCTCCCTGCAATCTTTGACACTTACCCCGTGGTAGGATACTGCTGGATCTGTGGGAGGGGTTGAACACCAAATGCTTGGCCATCGCATCCCCCACAGTGGTAGAGAAGGTACATGAAGTGCAGGCCAGCTTGATTCCACTGAAAGAGAGCCAAGAGCATACAAGAAAAATAAGACAAGAGAAAGTTAAACTTTGAGGCTTAATAAGGGAGTATCTCACATAACCAACCATCCCACAAACTAAAAAGACATGAAGTAACAACTTACAAAATTAGAGTACCAATAAATTTTTTATTACCTCACAGAATTTTTGAACAAGGCCAAGTATTTGGGGCTCTTCCGTGGAACATGATTGCTGAGAAAGACAAAGAAGTGGAGTGAGCTCATCAGCCAATGACAAAGGCATCAAAGACGCCTTTCAGTCCATCCTAATCTCAACCCAAGCCAGTTTGCCTGTCTCATGCTTCTCAAACTTCAGTACACACACGGCATTTCCTGAGAATCAATACAGTTAAGTCTAGGGTGGGGCTAAGAACTGTCATTTCTTCCTTCTTTTCCTTTCTTTTTGAGACAGGGTCTTCCTGCAGCCCCAGATGGCCTGGAACTGACAATGTGGATCACCAGTAGACTCAGGCTCAAGAGAATTGCCTACTCCAAGGTGCTGGTTTAAAGGCATGTACCCCTGGCAGAACTAGTATTTATGACAAGCTCCTACCTAGTGATGTCTGCTTGCGACCACATTGTGAGTAGCAAGATCCTAGGGTATTAACTGGAGTAGACTACCAAAGTCAAATGAATACCAGTTTGTCCTCTTACTCTGCTGGAAGAGGTAGATAAAACACCTCTGAGAGTTGATAAAAGAAACAAAATGGTGTGGGCGTGCACATCTTTAATCCCAGCACTCAGGAGGCAGAGGCAGGACAAGGTGGATCTCTGTGAGTTCAAGGCCAGCCTGGTCCCTACATAGGAGCTCCAGGCATGCTGGGATACAAAAGGGACACCCTGTCTAAAAAAAAGACCCCCCCAAAAAAAAAAAAAAAAGAAAGAAGAAATTTGGAATAAATTACTTCTGAAATCCCAAGTAGAATCCCAGTTTGACCAGGACTTACTTGATCATGTGGTTGGCATAAGCTCGAGAGCAACAGGTGCTATAGCGACAGAGAGAGCAATGGAGTAAGTAGGGAAATGATTAGGGAAATCTGGGATCTCAAAGCTGCACTCCAGACATGTCTGCCGGCCCATGACACTCCTGTCAAGAACAAAACAAAAAAACTTCATTACTTTCTCAGGTACCCCCAGGTTGTAAAATTTTGATCAATGAACCTGCTATTTAGACTGTATTTGATTCCTCTGGCTATCAGGAATAACCCTGCCCAGACAGTCCCACCCGCCCAAGTTAGGAGGCACTGACATTTTCCTAACAGCTCTCTTCTGTATGTTGCGCTGCACAGGAGGGTAAAGGAAGACATGCCCCTGATCGTTTTTTTAAAATTTTCCAGCTTCATTAATTTAATTCCGCTCTAGTTCCTGCCGTGGCCGAGCATTCGCTTCGTGCGTTGCTATGATGTACGTCCTCGTAGCTGGTGTAAGCTTACATTTGAAAGGCACCACCGAGAAACGATTGGAGGAATCTCGTTCTCGCCGCCCCTGCCCCTCCCCCACCACCCCGCGCCGGACAGTCTCACTGATTGTTGACCTGAGAATCGCCAGTAAATAGCCGAAAGCCTACGCACTCCTCGACTAGGCGGGGCTTCTCAGCGCGGGCTACAATGCCTTCACTCCCCATACTGGTCCTGTGCAAGGCGCTACTTTGGTCATACTACGCGTGTAGGTCTGAGTGCCCGACCCTTGCATTTGATCACTGCGTGTTTAATATGTTGTCAAGCAGATTAAAGGTGCCGCAAGCGTAATTTTGCGGAATCCTGCGTTGGTGATTGGTACGCTCCGCTCAAATATAGGCAAGTCCGGGCTTTGCGTGGCAAGTCAAACGCCGTGTGACAAACTCATGCGTTAGGGGTCCGGAAGGTTTTATGGTGCTGCAGCTTGTGTTCAATTTTGTCCTTGGCAAAGAGAAACTGCAGCCGGCATTTGTTGCAGTGATAAACATTTCTCTCGGGTGAGTGGGGGAGTGAGAAGGGGGGGTGGGGGAGGGAGGGAGGGTGCACAAACCTGCATGCAGACAGTACATTGATATACATACCGAAATAAATAAAATAAAAAAAAAATTTAAAAAAAAAGAAAGTGAGCTGCTGTTTCTCCAGCATATGAAGAACACTCATAAGCCTGGAGAGATGCCTTATGTTTGTCAGGTCTGTCAGTATCACTCCTCGCTCTACTCTGAGGTAGATGTCCATTTTCGGATGATCCGTGAAGACACTCGGCATTTGCTCTGCCCCTATTGCCTGAAGGTTTTCAAAAACGGCAATGCATTCCAGCAGCATTACATGAGGCAGCAGAAGAGAAATGTTTATCACTGCAACAAATGCCGGCTGCAGTTTCTCTTTGCCAAGGACAAAATTGAACACAAGCTGCAGCACCATAAAACCTTCCGGAAACCCAAGCAGCTAGAAGGCTTGAAACCAGGCACCAAGGTAAAGAGTTTGCTGGAAGTTTCTTTTACAGACCCAGGCAGGATAGAAATAGAGATTGCCAGTATCCTAAGGCTTACTGTGGGGCTAATTGTTCCTTTCCTTGATTCTCAGGTCACAATCCGAGCTTCCCGGGGGCAGCCACGAACTGTTTCTCTGTCTTCAAATGATGCACCTTCTAGCGCCTTGCAGGAGGCCACACCACTGGCCTCTACTGACCCCCTGCCTGTCTTCCTTTACCCTCCTGTGCAGCGCAACATACAGAAGAGAGCTGTTAGGAAAATGTCAGTGCCTCCTAACTTGGGCGGGTGGGACTGTCTGGGCAGGGTTATTCCTGATAGCCAGAGGAATCAAATACAGTCTAAATAGCAGGTTCATTGATCAAAATTTTACAACCTGGGGGTACCTGAGAAAGTAATGAAAGTTTTTTTGTTTTGTTCTTGACAGGAGTGTCATGGGCCGGCAGACATGTCTGGAGTGCAGCTTTGAGATCCCAGATTTCCCTAATCATTTCCCTACTTACGTCCATTGCTCTCTCTGTCGCTATAGCACCTGTTGCTCTCGAGCTTATGCCAACCACATGATCAAGTAAGTCCTGGTCAAACTGGGATTTCTACTTGGGATTTCAGAAGTCATTTCATTCCTTCCATTTCTTTTTCTTTTTTTTTTTTTTTGGGGGGGGTCTTTTTAACATAGGGTGTCCCTTTAGTCCCAGCTTGCCTGGAGCTCACTATGTAGACCAGGCTGGCCTTGAACTCACAGAGATCCACCTGTCTCTGCCTCTGCCTCCTGAGTGCTGGGATTAAAGATGTGCACGCCCACACCATTTTGTTTCTTTTATCAACTCTCAGAGGTGTTTTATCTACCTCTTCCAGCAGAGTAAGAGGACAAACTGGTATTCATTTGACTTTGGTAGTCTACTCCAGTTAATACCCTAGGATCTTGCTACTCACAATGTGGTCCAAGCAAGACATCACTAGGTAGGAGCTTGTCATAAATACTAGTTCTGCCAGGGGTACATGCCTTTAATCCCAGCACTTGGGAGTAGGCATATCTCTTGAGACTGAGACTACTTGGTCCACATAGTCAGTTCCAGGCCATCTGGGGCTGCAGGAAGACCCTGTCTCAAAAAGAAAAGGAAAAAGAAGGAAAGAAATGACAGTTCTTAGCCCCACCCTAGACTTAACTGTAATTGATTCTCAGGAAATGCCGTGTGTGTACTGAAGTTTGAGAAGCATGAGACAGGCAAACTGGCTTGGGTTGAGATTAGGATGGACTGAAAGGCGTCTTTGATGCCTTTGTCATTGGCTGATGAGCTCACTCCACTTCTTTGTCTTTCTCAGCAATCATGTTCCACGGAAGAGCCCCAAATACTTGGCCTTGTTCAAAAATTCTGTGAGGTAATAAAAAATTTATTGGTACTCTAATTTTGTAAGTTGTTACTTCATGTCTTTTTAGTTTGTGGGATGGTTGGTTATGTGAGATACTCCCTTATTAAGCCTCAAAGTTTAACTTTCTCTTGTCTTATTTTTCTTGTATGCTCTTGGCTCTCTTTCAGTGGAATCAAGCTGGCCTGCACTTCATGTACCTTCTCTACCACTGTGGGGGATGCGATGGCCAAGCATTTGGTGTTCAACCCCTCCCACAGATCCAGCAGTATCCTACCACGGGGTAAGTGTCAAAGATTGCAGGGAGGGAAACGTCATACTGTACAAGCCCCCAGCATCCTTTTCTGGCCTCACTCATTTCTTTGGATACACTACACCAGACTGGGAACATGGAGGGAAGGTTGGCCCATGAAGAGCCTATTTGTGGGCAATAAGTTCAAATCCCAATGTACTGTCTATGGAGTGCTATTTTCTTTCTCAGTGAGCTAACGTTTTTTAATTGTCCTATCTTTCCTCAGCGCTCAATTGGATGTCTCATTCAAGGTAACTCTCATTTCCTGGTTTAATTTCTGTTTTGCTTGTGTTTGCTCTTACTACTACTATTTAGATTCCCAGGTTTAACTGGTGTCTCACCTCTCTGCTTCCCATCTCCACTCATTCAGGCCTGGCCAGATTCATGAACGAGTACATGACCGGAACCTGAAGAATACATGTCCTCCTCCTCTTCCTCCTCCTCTTCCTCCTCCCTTCCTCCCTAACAAAGCTGCCACTGTGAAATCTGTAGGAGACACCCCACCTGAGCCTCAAGAGCTCCCAGTTCCTGTGACTGAGACACTTCCATCGCCAGCCTCAACTGCAACCCCACCACCAACTCCCAGCCACCCACAGCCTTCAGCCCTTCCACCCTTGGCCACAGAGGGGGCTGAGTGTCTGAATGTTGATGACCAAGATGAAGGAAGCCCAATCACCCAGGAGCCCGAACCAGCATTGGGTGGTGGAGGCAGTAGTGGGCTTGGCAAGAAGGAACAGCTATCTGTGAAGAAGCTTCGGGTAGTACTGTTTGCCCTGTGCTGCAATACAGAACAGGCAGCTGAGCACTTCCGAAACCCCCAGCGACGCATCCGTCGTTGGCTCCGACGCTTCCAGGCCTCTCAGGGGGAGAATCTAGAAGGCAAATATCTCAGCTTTGAGGCAGAAGAGAAATTAGCTGAGTGGGTGCTGACCCAGCGAGAACAGCAGCTACCTGTAAATGAGGAGACCTTGTTCCAGAAGGCCACCAAAATAGGACGCTCTTTAGAGGGGGGATTTAAGATCTCCTACGAGTGGGCTGTGCGTTTCATGCTTCGGCACCACCTCACTCCCCATGCCCGACGCGCTGTAGCCCACACATTACCAAAGGAGATAGCAGAGAATGCGGGACTCTTCATTGAATTTGTACAGCGGCAGATTCATAACCAGAACTTACCCTTGTCTATGATTGTGGCCATTGATGAGGTCTCCTTGTTCCTGGACACAGAGGTGCTGAGCAGTGATGACCGAAAGGAGAATGCTCTGCAGACAGTGGGCACAGGAGAGCCTTGGTGTGACGTGGTGCTGGCCATCCTGGCAGATGGCACTGTCCTTCCCACCCTGGTTTTCTACCGAGGACAAGTGGATCGGCCTGCTAATGTGCCAGACTGTATTTTACTAGAGGCCAGGGAGAGTGGCTACAGCGATGATGAGATCATGGAGCTTTGGTCAACACGCATATGGAAAAAACACACAGCTTGTCAGCGCAGCAAAGGCATGCTGGTGATGGACTGTCACCGCACTCACTTGTCAGAAGAGGTACTGGCTTTGCTCAGTGCCTCTAGCACTTTGCCTGCAGTAGTCCCTGCAGGCTGTAGCTCCAAAATCCAGCCACTAGATGTATGCATCAAACGAACTGTTAAGAACTTCCTGCACAAAAAATGGAAGGAACAGGCCCGGGAAATGACAGATACTGCGTGTGATTCCGAAGTCCTGCTTCAGCTGGTGTTGGTCTGGCTGAGCGAGGTGCTGGCTGTCATTGGGGACTCTCCAGAGCTTGTCCAGCGGTCCTTCCTTGTGGCTAGTGTTCTGCCTGGTCCTGATGGCAACATTAACTCACCTACACGCAACGCTGACATGCAGGAGGAACTCATTGCCTCCCTCGAGGAGCAGCTGAAGCTGAGTGGGGAACAGTCTGAGGGGCCCTCAGCCTCCACCCCCCGACCCAGATCATCTCCAGAAGAGACAGTCGAGCCCGAGAGCCTTCACCAGCTCTTTGAAGGGGAAAGTGAGACGGAGTCTTTCTATGGCTTTGAGGAAGCTGACCTAGACCTGATGGAGATTTAAGTGTTGGGGTTAAAAGAACGTGTGGAGTTGGGGTAGGAAGGTGAGGGCGGGTAGAGGGATTTAGGGAACGGGGTATACCAGTGGAGTACTTGGTCTATATTTTAATTTCATGTCGTCACTCCCTCCTGCCCCGACACTGACTTCTACTACTATGAATTTGTGGATTAGGAAAGCAGTGGTGATTTCTTCTGAGCTGAGGAGCTGGCCCAGTAGTTATTCACTTCTGCTAAAAACAGGTTTTTGTGACCTTTTTGTTTTTAAATCACTGTGTTTCATATTTTTCTGACAAAAATCTAGGGGGAAAAATCCTTTGTGGACAAATGTTAAATTGTTTGTTTTCCCTTTACCTCAATTGTATCATAGTGCTTCTGCTTTCTGTTTCACTGTGTGGCCAATGTCTTTGGGCATGATATTATCTAATCATTGTTAATGTGAGAACTTTTCTGCAGATGGGAAAGACAAAAATATGTAGCTCACAAACTGGTTTACTATATATGTGGATAAAAAATTTTTTCATTGTGGTCTTAACACTTTTATATAAAAATGAAAATGAAAAAAAAAAATCCCACTGAACTCCTCCTTCTCCTTCCTTTCCTTCCCTCTCCAGAGATGGTTTCTACAGAAATTCTAGATAAAAATTTGTGGCTTTAAAGATGCATGAAAACCACCTTTAATCATCCAGAATGAGTAGAGTCACCTTTCCTCACCACCCTCCAACAAAAACAGAACAAACAATATTTTTTTGCACTTGTGATCCTTGGCCCTCTCCCTGATTTTCATACTGTCCATACTCTGGACAAAGGAGCACCTATGTCCTTAGCCAGCAGGATGTACCGAGGTGGTCAGACAGCATTCAGGCCGAAGCCGCTGCTAGTTTGTGTGTCTTCATCCTGCAAGTCCTCTGGGGCAGTTCCTGCTTTGTTGAACTTCATGCTGTTAATTGGACATCTTACCTGTTCAAGAGATCACAGGAGCTAACTGTCATATTCTAAATGTTGGACTTGACACAGACCACTTGAACTCCTTACATGTGGCTTTCCCGTTTCTCTCAATGCTTAGAGAAGAAACTGATGTGAAGAAAAGTGTGGACGTGTACACAAAGAAAAAGACATGAATCTTTATTTTTCACTGCCAGCTTCAAGGAAAAAAATTTTTTCTACAGTTTGCATGAGGGATTTTTTTTTAAGAAGACTATGTACTCATGGTTATAATCCAGAATGTCCTGTACCATAGAGACAAAGAGCAGAAAACCAAGTCTACCTTTCCCACAGCTAGACCACTTATCCATCCTGAGGCTTTCAGCAATGTTTCCCTCCTGTGAGCCGAGGAGGCAACCTGCACAAGCTTGTAAATGTTCATCTTTAGAGTGTACATACGTGGAACATTTAATGAGGGGAAATGGATTTATAAACTCTTTTTCTAGGTGACCCTATTTAATAGGTTTCACGGACTGGGAGATGTTCAAGGTGTGATAGCCTGGTGGTACAGGTGTGATCGTTTGCTGCCACCCATTCCTCTCCCCGTTTTGTTTTTTAAACTCCCAGCACACTATAATATAGTGAACGGGAGCAGTCCCAGGAGTTTGGCCAGATCCGAACCCATGGCATCAGAACAGTGCACTAGGATCTACCTGGGCTTCCCTTCCCCAGCTTTTTGTCCAATGCCATTTTATTGACGGACTGGACTTAAGCCAACCTTCTGCCTTTGAGAAAGTTGGAGAACTATAATTGGTCACTTCTGTCTACAACCTAACCCTTTTTGGTAGTCTCTGCAGCAGGCACAGCCTAAGCAGAGCTGGGTTTCTGGCCTTTGCACATTGACTTTGGATGGATCATTTTTTCTAAGATCATGGTAACTAACGGTGGATCAGCTGGGTTTTGACAAGGAAGTTGTCTTTGTGGACTCTGCCTGCATGGCTTAGTAGTAGAAGGAAGTTTTTTTTTTTTTTTTTTTTTTTTTTATATAATTCAGTTTAATCAATAAACATGTATTTATTGACAACTGTGTTGAGACTGGTATGTCAAAGTTCTCAGTTAAAAGCCCAAGGTTTTCTCTGTTAAATCTGTTGCTGCCCATGCCACTGTCTCAAGAAGTTTAGAGAAGCTCATGCACAAGAACCACTTAGGGCATTCTTTTTAAAACTAAAGGTTTAAAACCACCCCAAGGATGGAATTTGACTAGTCTTCAGCTGACCTGACATAGTTACACAGGATTCTGGTCTGAGTGCAGGCACCCGCATAGCTTGGGCATGTAGCGTCAGGACAACTCAGGAGTCTCCTGCCACCTTGTGTGATCCTGGGATTGAACTCAGATTATTAGGCCCCACTCCACCCCCTCAGCCATGTCATCGGCCCTAGGATTTCTTGGGTACCTGTGTGCATTCATGTGATTGCAGGCATGCACACGAAGGTTGGAGGACAACCTTGGATGTCAGTCCTCACCTACCTGGAGACAGAACTTCCTGGTGGTTTTTCTGCTTCCTGTGCCGGGCTAAGAGGTCCTCGGGCTTTGGGAGAAGTTCCTGCCTTTGCCATCTCCCTGTAGGGGCACTAGGATTCCAAACATGAGCTTACTATATCCAGCTCTTACATGGGTTCTGGAGACTCAGATTCGGGTCCTCTTGCATAGAGCGTGTAACCGACTGAGCCATCTCAGCCCCACTTAGAATTTTGAGACAGGATTTTCTTACATTTGATGTACTTCATGTTGAGTGTTTTGCCTGCATGTATGTAAGTGTGAGGCTGCTTACTGGATGTCTCAGACCCAATCCTCTGAACTCAAGTTAGAGACAGTTGTTAGGCACCATGTAGGTGCTGGGAGTTGAACACAGATCCTCAAGAACAGCCAGTGCTCTTAACTGCCATCTCTCCAGACCCCATTTGGGATTTTTCAATGAGCACAAATGCAAAGTTTTCCAAGTACGAGAATTACAGATTTAGACTGTAAACATTTGCTTAAATGTTTGTGCTTAGTGTTTCCTGGGTGAACCATGAAGCTGGATGTGTGGCTTGTGGCTGAGAGCTGTCTTATAGAGGATACTTACATACTGCATAGCTTTTGAGTATGCATTTTAATAAAAATCGTATTTGCAACCATCGTTAGAAAATCTACATTATTTTAGAATCTAGTGCAATGGGAAAAAATACTGAAGAAAAACAAATGGATTGACCCTACACTAGATAGAAGCTGGCTCTCAAGGGGCAGGGGACAAGGCTTAGAACAGCTTACCAGGTAAGCTTAAGAACCTGAGTTCAGGGACTGGAGAAATGGCCTAGTGGTTAAGAGTGCTGATTCCTCTTGCAGAGGACCCGGGTTCGATCCCCAGCAACCACATGGTGGCTGAGAACCGTCTTTGACTCCAGTTCCAGGGGAATCCGATGCCCTCTTCTTGCCTCCGCGGCATTGCACAACACAGGTGCACAGACCTACATGCAGACGGTACATTCATACACATACAAAAATTTAAAAAAATATATTTTTTTTAAAAGAACCTGAGTTCAATCCTCTCATGTGCTGCAGTGTGCACATTACAATCCTAGTGCTAGGGAGATAAGACAGGATCCCAAGGGCTTGCTGGCTAGCCGGTGTAGCTGGGTTGTTAGGCTGTATCAAAAAATTGAGAAGTGACTGAAGAAGACACCTGAGATCAACTCTGGCCTCAACACAGAGCCTAATGGTGGTCTGTCCAGGGAAAGAGACAGCACAGATGGCACACAGCAGTACTTGGCAGTTGAGTTCTTAGTATAACCCCTTTGGAATAAAGCATATGGACACAGTGGCTTTAGTCTTTAATCTCAGCACGCAGAGGGAGAAGGATCTTTTGAGTTCAAGGCCAGCCTGGTCTGGTCTACATAGTTCCAAGCTAGCTGGGCTACACAGTATGACCGTCTTAAAAAAAATAAATAAATAAAATCATGAGGCTGGAGAGATTGCCTAGCAGTTAAGAGCACCAACTGCTCTTGCAGAGGACCCAGGTTCGATCCCTAGCACCCGCATGGCGGCTGAGAACCATCTGTAACTCCAATTCCAGGAGAACTCCAGTTCCAGGGGAATCCAAGACCCTCTTCTGACCTCCGCGGCATTGCACAAACCTACATGCAGACAGTACATTCATACACATACGAAAATAAATAAAATAAAAAATAAGTAAACAAAATAAAATCACTCAGCAAACACTTTGAAAGATTGCTTTATTTTACAAAAAGCCTTTGAATCAGCCAAGTCCAAAATTTAGAAGGGTACAGCTTCCCCTTTGAACAGTGTATCTGTACTTCATTCAAAGCCACTAAAAAAACAAAAACATTAAACATGGTGAAGGACAAAGGTATTAATTTCTAAAAGGAGTTCTACCCTTCATCCAAAACCCTCCACCTACAGAATTTCTGCTGTAATTGTACCTTAAATTACCTGATCATGTGGGCAATATCCCAGCTGGTCTCTGCAGACAGTGGTCCTTCTATTTCAACACCCTTTTCAGTTACAGTGGCAATTTGAAACTGAAAGAAAACAAAGCACTCAAACATACCCACCATCAAATGAAGGAACTCTTTGAATAAAGATTAATTAAAGGGTCTTTTTCCCTCATTTGAAAACAAAAGTGAAGTGAGGTGATCTGTTCGCTAAACTTTCAGAGATAGGAACTGCAAATATCTCCAGTCTAACAATCAAGTCCCCAGAATTTTTACTTTTTATGCCATTCCTCACCCGGTTATACGAACGGGCATCTCGATAGTACAGCACGCGCATGCAGCGTTCTACCAACTCTTGGGCCTCAGCCTGGCTCAGCACTGGCTGCTTCTCTAGAACTTCTCGAAGCAGGGGCTAGGGACATGGGCAAAACGTGGGAGAAATTAGAATGGCTTAATAGTAAGCTATCTGCCCAACCCACAGTATAAACAAACAAAGTGAAAAGATGTCTAAACTGTTGACCCCTTAGTTTTATTTTATATTTATTTATTGTATGTGTGTATGTCCACATGCACCCAACATGGGTGTGGAGGGCAGAGAACAGCTTGGAGGAGCTGGTTCTCTGTCTACCATGTGAGTCCTGGGGACTGAACTCAGGTTATCAGGTTTGGCAGCAAGGGCCTTGACTCTGAGTCATCTTACCAGCCCATTATTATTATTATTGGGTTTTTTTGACACAAGGTCTTGATATGTAGCCCAAGCTTTCCTGAACTCATGATCCTTCTCCTGTGTGCTGAGATTAGACATGTAGCACCACACCCAGCTTCACATGGGGAAGTCTAGGGTATACAACCTGCAACAAGTCTATTGATTCCCATTCACTTCACCTTGTCACTGGAAGAAGTGTTCAACATTCTCCTTATACAAAGAAAACCAGCTGCCTGGCATGATCCCATGTGTCTTATCATAATTCCAGGGAGGGGGGATTACCACTAGCTTCTCATTTTTTCTCTTTTCCCCACTGGTGGGTCCACTACTTACCTGAGCCAAGTATGCACCATAACCAGTGGCCAGTGACGGGGCTTCATAAGCTACACCAAGCATGTCCACATAACCAAGGAAGCTAGGACACAATACATCAAAGAGTTCATTTACTGCCCCATTCCTAGAATGGGACCATAAGGCCTAAGTTAAAAGGAAGGGAATTCCCTGGGATGGAGATGGGGTTGGGGGACAGTGAGATGGCTCAGTGGGTAAAGGGACTTGCCACCAAGCTTGAAGACCCAAGTTCTATCCCCAGAACGTACATGGTATAAGGAGGAAATGAACGCCCACAAGCTGTCCTGTGACCTCAAAACACACATGTGCTGTAGCACAAGCACACCCATACAAAATAAATGTAAAGATTTTTTTTTTAAGACTTTAGAGTCACTACACAGGTGTTAGATTAGGTGCTCAAGGAAGTTATTAAATCAACCTTTCTCCATCAGCATAGCCTCCAATAATCATGGTGTTCCACAGAGGGTTCATCTTGGAGCGCCTGCTGTACATGGCCCTTGTCAACCATGAATGAATAGCTCTAGGACTATAGCTGTGTCCATCTCCCAACAGCTCTTCATCAATCCTTAAAAGCAATTGGTTGAGAAAGGAAAGTTAAAGGAAGCCAGGATCTCCACTCTCCCGCAACCTACCCCATTTTACAACCCCAAATCCCCCCCAAAATAATGCAAACACATTCAGCTGTTTGGAACCTCAACAATTCCCCAAGCTACTGCAGCTTCAAATCTCTTTATGCCACCTAATGAATGGCAAACGGGAGGGTCTCTCCACCTGGAAACGACTTACACCATCTGGCCAAGAACTTGCTTCAAATACTGGAAATCAGCGTAGTCTCCCGAAGCACCCAGCATGGTGCTGTCGTTGACTCGCATAATGCGAGAGATGTTGCGGAAACGAGCCAGGGAGCCGTAGGAGCCCAGCATGTCTGCTGCGATCACCACTCCGCCGTCGAACTTCACCCCGAGTACCGACGTCCCGGTCACCATGGGGTTCCTGAAGAGAGAGAAGGTCCGTGAGGACAGCAGCGCAGAGTCCCCACTTCGCGTCCCCGGCCCGGTCCTTTGCACCAGCCGGCCTCCCCGCCCTCCCAGCGCCAGCCACAGCTCACTGGGTCCGCGTGACCGGATCGTGGCAGAGCGCGGACGCCGGGTCCAGGAGGGAACCTCGAGTGGATGGGACGCGGTAAAACTGCCCCGAGACTGAACCCCCGGCCCAGTGCCCGGCCCGCAACTCCAAAAACGCTTCCATCTTAGTCACGGCAGCCGAAGAAACGAAAGCACTTGCGCCACAGGAAGCGGAAGTTGTGCTTGGTTGCTACACCTTTCTTCTTCCTACCAGCTACTTCCAGGAGCGACGAAGAAGAGGTCCTCCTCTGAGGGTGTCCTCGCGCTCTCAGGGCTCACAGTTGGAAATGCACCTTAGAGCATCCTGGTATCTGTGGCAGTAGCTTGACTAGATTTGCGCCTTCTAACAATGGATTGAAGGAGGAACGGGGTGTAAAGGACGGGCATTAGGAGCACTTCTAGGCACTGATCCTGACTCCGAGTAAGCAATTCTCTTGCACTGTTTGCATCGTTAGCTAGCCAAAAATCCCACTTGAATTTACTAGCGAACCGAGATCTCAGTTTTACTTCTCAAAGCGGCCCCGTGTAGCGGGGGTTATTCAACCCATTTTATAGATAATGTGCTTGAAATACAGTGATTTACTCCGCTACACAGTCTGTCAAGATAGAAAAGATCTGGGGCTAGAGAGATGGCTGAGCTCTTGCAGAGGACGCAGGTTCGATTCCTAGCTCCCACATGGTGGCTAACAGCCATCCATAACTCCAGTTCTCAAAAAATAAAAATAAGCCGGGCGTGGCGGCGAATGCCTTTAACCCTAGCACTTGGGAGGCAGAGGCAGGCAGAACTTTGTGAGTTCTGGGCACAAAGGGCAGCCTGGTCTACAGAGCGAATTCCAGGACAGCTGGGGCTACAGGGAGACCCCGTCCCGAAAAGACCAAAAAAAAAAACCTAGCACTTGGGAGGCAGGGCAGGCAAAAAAAGCCTGATCTACAGAGTGAACTCCAGGCCAGCCTGGTCTACAGAGCTAATTCCAGCAGCGTGGGGGCTACAGGGAGAACCCCGTCACGAAAAGACCAAAAAAAAAAAAAACAAAAATTAAAAAGTTAAAAGAAAAACCTCTCCAGTTTCCAGGGGATTGCTTCAAGTTCCAGGCCATCTTGAACTACTGAGAGACTGTCAGGAGAGAGAGAGAGAGAGAGAAGAGAGAGAGAGAGAGAGAGAGAGAGAAGAGAGAAGGGAGGGAAGGGAGGGAGGCGGAGGGATGAGGGAGGGGGGAGAGAGAAGAGAGAGAGAGGAAGGAGAGAGGAGAGAGAGGAGAGAGAGAAGGATAGAGAAGAGAGATAGAGAGAGATGTGATTAAAGGCTTACGTGATTATTCTACTCACACCGACGGACTGCCGTCCTGCCGTATGGTCATTACTATCCTGCGTCGTCAGGCGGATCCTTTACGCTTCCTTCATGACTTCCGTCATTTCCGTTTATTTCTCTCCCCCCCGTCTCACATCCCGAGTTTCTTTCGAGCACAGTTTACTTCAGAGCAGCCAGTGCTCCTTCTTCGTGCAAGCTCATGCCGCCCCTCCCATCCTTTGTCCTGTCTTGAATTTACTTCTCATGTTGTTCTTTTTTCTCATTGGTTCTTGGTGGTTTGTCGAGTCTGTCTTTACTCTTTTTCCTCCTTTTTCTGTGCTCTGTTGCGATTCGATTCGTCCACATGTTTTTCCTTCTTTAGCCTACCCAAGTCCCTTCTTTAGATCCTGTTTTTCCTTTGGTCCTTCTGTATCTCTGCATTCCAATGGACTTCTGGAGTTCCACACCCGGACATTCCAGCCTTTTGTTCATATAGAAAAAGGGGCGAAGTTCTGTCCTCTGTAGCTGCTTCAGGGCTGATCAGGGGCGAAGTCTTAGGGGAACAGCTGTCAGACTGAAGGTTAGAATCTGGTCTCCCAACTTGGCTGCTCTGGGTGCCTGGTGTTTTGGTCCAGATCGATATGTGGCCAGTACTTAGTGGATGTTTTCTTGCAACTGAAAGGACAAGCTGGTTGGAGTCTTAACATTGAGACATACCAGTGCAGGGAACCAACAGGGGCTACATTGTGGGCATTACAATTGGAGGGTCCCGGTCTAGGGAATTGTAGAATGGAAAGGATGAGGAATGGTAAAAAGTTTTTAGTACAACACAGAGCTCTAGAATGATGGGCCAGCTTTAATACACGGGCTCCAGAATGAGAGCCAGCAACATGAGAATATAAAAGTGTGGTATTTTCTGTGCATGGCACATTAGATCTGTTATCTAATCTCTGAGATATTTTCTAATCATGACACAGTAGTCCTAGTTATAGATCTCTCGACCTATTATCGCTGATAATAACCCTATTTCATTTCCTCTTCTTTAGATTACAGTCTTGTGTTGGGTGTTAAAACTACACAGTTAGTCTCAGATAAATGAAGTTTGTTTTTGTGTTAAGGTCAGTTGAGGTTCTGCGTCCTGTAAGGGGTCACTTAGGCCTGCACCTGGCTCTCTACACCAGTTCCATCTATGTGAGGACAGGGTCAGGCCTTGCGTTTGACCAGAGCTTCCCTTTGAAGCTATGAGGAGTCTCGCTCCCATATGGACTTTTTCTCCTTTGACTGACACTGGCAGGATGGAAGTCCTTTTAAGAGTGAATTCTCCAAGACTTCCCTGTGCTCCGGATGACTGGTGACTCGCCTGTACAGGACATGCACAAAGTTTGTGCGATGCAGGACCCTAGGACCCAAGTCGATCCTCAGAAGGTGGGGCCAAAATATTGTCCCACAAATCCCTCTTGCCAAATCAGATCGTGCTTTAAGTGTGGTTGCAAACCTCCAAGAGGATTATTGATTTAATTTGGTATCTTAATTACCGATACAACTCCTAAGTAAAATACTTTGATTAACATTGACTTCAAGCACTGTTAATAAATGCTTAATTGCTGGGCAAAAATATCTGAATAATAATAAAGCTCAGGAGGAGCCTAGTGGTAGTGGCGTGTAGCAGCAGCTAGGAAACGGAGATTCGTGGTGCGCTCATATTCAGCCTTATTTGTATACAATATAGAGAATATCTGGCCAAGAATCGGCATTTGCCCACAATGGGCACAGGCCAGTCCAAGATAGGCAATATTATGCTGCAGTTAGGTTCCCTCTTCAGGTGATCGATTTATCAAGTTGACAGTAAACCTATGCAGTAAGTCCTACAATTTGTTCTTTAAGGTCTATAAGGTCATTTAGGTTACTCAAAGTACAATGATTTTAAACCATTGCAAGGCAAAAGTTCTAACAACATAAGCCATGAAACAAACCCAAGATAAATAAAGGGGTTAAGAAAGAGAACCTTCTCAAATGAAGGGCCAACGCACTTGTCCCCAGATTTGAATTATAGCTTTGAAAAGGAAAGGGAAGGGGGGGCATTGTCACATACCAGCAGCAGGCAGATAATACTCAGTAGCTCACCCAAATTGGTTACATATGCATTGTTCATGTGGTCACCAGAAGTAAAACCTAATTTTTCCCAAAGATATAAAAGTAACATGTGCAAAGTATAAGCAGATATACAAAACAATTTTAGTATATTATTGGGTAACTATATGTCTGTTTCACTTCAGGCTGTAACTACAGTATATAATACCTGGTAGGGAACACAATTCCTTGGTATATGTCATAAATTACATTACAGAATTATTAAAAGTGAAGCAGTAACTTCATGCAATACACTCATAAATAAGGCTCTAATAAATGCATTTGGCGATGACACTTTGTAAAGTTGTGCTAAGCAAAGGCACATGCATTGTAATCATACAGACTAGAATCTTAATAGACTGTTTAAACAATCTACACACACATTTATCAACATTCCTTTAAGAGATATTTATCCTAGCAGTTGTATTGAACATCATATGCATTGGAAAAAACACCTTTAAAACATTATTTAAAAACATGCAGCTCTGATTAATTTGCTGCCAAGGCTAAGATGACTCTTGCATTTTGGTTTTAAAACTATGACTTATTGAAATACTTTAACATGATGGAAAAGAGAATTATATATATATTAAAAACTGACAATATCAAAGTACTTTCAGGCTGTTCATTGGTAGGGAAGGGATGCAGGGGAAGCAATGTGTCACTGTCCAATACCAGAGTATGAATGAATCTGAGGGAATTTTTTAAAAATGGTCTCTTGGTCAGAAGGACAGTGGCATAGCACAGGAGAAAAAAAATGTTAAAGTGAACAAAAGGGTCAAAAAATCAAGGTCTTATAGACATCTGGAAACAAAAACGGAAGAGACAATTTTTAGTTGTAATACCATGTTGGAAAAATACTGTTGGACAAGAAGAAATGAAAACCTTCAGATAAACAGTAAGAAACCCAGGAACCAACTGTGTTCAAATCAGGCCTTTGGAAAAAAAAAATTTTTTTAGGGCTTTTCCCAAAAGTAAACTTTAATTTTTGGTTATGCGCAACATACTAACAATGTAAGTGCCATTTAACAAAAAAAACAAGTTTGAAGTGGCCACTTTGTTTTGAGCATAAAACACAGGAAAACATGGACACATGACAGTTACAAAGACACATTGAAGATCAGATATGACAAACGGTTATATAACACAGACAGGTTTGGACAGACACAGGCCTAACTGTTATCCATTAACTCTGGACAGTGGTAAAATTTACTTTTATCTAAAGGCCTTCCTTGTCGAGGGCTGTGGAACATAATTCCAATTATCACATTTTACAAAAAAATCACTTAGGGTTTAAAACATTTGACTTAGGTTGGAAAATAGACTGTATGTGTTTTAGCTGTGCTTTGTAAGCACAAAAGGCCCTTGTTGTCATTACACCTTCGCTGAAGGATGTAGACTGGTAGCAGATGAAAATCTGGAATGGCTTGTTGCAGATTATAAGCGCGCTTTCTAAATTAACACATACCCGACCTGCTATTATAATAGTAAAATTTAAGGTAGTGGTAAAAACAAAGATCCCAGCCAAGCGAAAGATTACTCCCTAGGAAATAGTGGATGCTAGTGAGGCAGGGTGTGATCAGCAGACCTTCCTAATCTTAGAAGAAGAAAGAAGGCTTTTATTATTAATTAAATTTTTTTTTAAAAGACTCAGTCAAGTCAATCCAAGTTGTGTAACTGTCCTGGAGGGAAAGGAGGTGAGATGCGTAGTGAGGCAGGGTGGTGGTCAGCATCACTCAAGCATTATTAATCTGAACATCCACGGTGAGGACAACGGGGGCTTTTGGTAGGATACCTGAAGGCAGGAGCACAGAGCAGTGGTGGGTGTTATCTAGAAATAGGAGGTAAAGTAGGGAATGGTGTAAACGACGCGCACGGAACGCGACACACAGAGCGCCTGGACGCCTAGGGGAAGTCACGGAATGCTTAACGTCAATCAAACTCTAGAACAAAAATACATCCATCCGCCCTTAAAATTGATAGAGGCAAAGTGTTTTTTGTTTTTTTGGCAAAAACAAAAAAATAATAAAAAAGACGGATAAATCTCCCATTCTTTTTCTTTTCTTTTAAAAAAAAAAAAAAAAAAAATACATTTCCAAAGAAAAGAAAATATAATAGAAAATATAGTAATTAGTTTATTATTACAGGGAGACCCTGTCTCAAAAAGACAAAAAAAAAAAGTCTTACCATGAGGGCCACACGTATAAACCCCGTGCTCGGTCATCACGAGTGTGATGAGTGCCCGATAAGGTGAAACGACTTGCAGCGGAACCTCGGATTAGGGCCCGATCAGATTCTGTAGCCCGAGAGCTGTGGAACCATAACACCCACTCAACTTTCACGCACAGTCACACGGGAATAGAGTAGGGTAGGATAAGGAGAGGAGAGAAGGTACCTGTGGCCAAATTCTGGTGGATGTTGTCCAGGCCTGCGCTCGGTGTCTGGCTTACCGGCTACTCCGAAGCTGCTCCGAGGGGCGGGGGGGCGGGGAAAAAAAGACGATCCGAGTCACGGCACCAGAATGTAAGGTTATGGCGCGCTCCCCCCGGAATGAAAAGCCACGAGGTCTGAGTTCTTCGGAGCAAAGTTTAATTCAGAGTAGCCAGGGCTAGGCTTAGGGGAGAGGTAGAGCCAAGCCCAGAATGGCGTCTGGCTTGGGAATTTAAGGGAGAAGGTGGGGATGGGATTCAGGGGGAGTGGGGGTGGGTCGGAGTCTGGCTGGAATCTGGCTTCTAAAGGGTGAGGGGCGAGGTGGAAGATTCCTGAGTAATCAGGGGTGGCCTGCTTTAGCATAACCAAAGGCCATGCCTGTAGAGCAGGTTTTGGACCTCTGGTTTTAGGTGTCTCTGCATTCCAATGGACTTCTGGAGCTCACACCCTGACAGAAAGGAAGGAAGGAAGGAAGGAAGGAAGGAAGGAAGGAAGGAAGGAAGGAAGGAAGGAAGGAAGGAAGGAAGGAAGGAAATTGCTGGTAGTGGTTGGCACATGCCTTTAATCCCAGCACTCTGGAGGCAGAGGAAGGTGGATCTCTGTGAGCTCAAGGCTAGCCTGGTCTACATACCTAATTCCAGGAAAGCCAGGACTACAGGGAGGCCTTGTCTCAAAAAGACCAAAAAAAAATTTTTTTAATTGCCAGGCATAGTTGCACATGTCTTTAAATCTAGCACTCGGGAGGCAGAGGCAGGCTGATCTCTAAATTCAAGGCCAGCCTGCTCTACATAATGTGTGTCAAAAAACCAATTTACCAATCAAAAACAAATTCAAATTTAAAAAGGAGCAGAGCTCAGCAGGTAAAAGAGTTTCTTGTGCAAATATGAGAAGCAGAGTTCAATCTCTGGATCCCACTGTGGAAGGATAGTGTCAACTCTGGTAAATTGTCCTCTGACCTCCACATGTGCCTTTGCACTCATACACACACAATAGTAAATAACAAAAACAATGAGTTTGGTTTTTAATTTTTTTAGATTTTTTTTTTTTTGTGAGGGGATGATATTTTTGACATAGGGTCTCTCTATAGCCCCAGCTGGCCTGGAACTCGCTTTATAGACCAGGCTGGCCTTGAACTCACAGAGATCCACCTGCCTCTGCCTCCTGAGTGGTAGGATTAAAGGCATGCGCCACCACGCCCAGCTCTGAGTTTGTTTTTTTATTTTTATTTATTTATTTTTATGTGTATGAGTGTACTGTCTGCATGTAGGTTGGTGCACCCGTGTCGTGCAATGCCACAGAAGTCAGAAGAGGACGTCGGATTCCCCTGGAATGGGAGTTAAAGACGGTTCTTAGCCGCCATGTGTGTGCTGGGAATCGAACCCGGGTCCTCTGCAACAGCAGTCAGTGCTCTTAACCACTGAGTCATCTCTCCAGCCCTGAGTTTGTTTGTTTTTTGTTGTTGTTTTTTTTTTTTTAATTTTATTTCCATATATGTATGAATGTACTGTCTGCATGCAGGTCTGTGCACCCGTGTCGTGCAATGCCGCGGAGGTCAGAAGAGGGTCTCAGATTACCCCGGAACTGGAGTTCTCCTGGAACGGAGCCCCAGACGGTTTTCGGCCGCCATGTGGGTGCTGGGGATCGAACCCGGGTCCTCTGCAAGAGCGGTCGGCGCTCTCAACGCTAGGCCATCTCTCCAGCCCCTGAGTTTGTTTTTTTTAAAGAAAAGAATGCTATACTTGTAGCTACCTGAAGTCTGTGATAGCTCAAACTGTCCAGCCTATTGTCTGCCTGACCTTAGACAAAACTGAACATTTCCTTATTGTTACATGTCCTTGACCATATGACATACCGTTAATCCCAACACTCAGGAGGCAGAGGCAGGCAGATCTCTGTGAGTTCAAGGGCCAGCCTGGTCTACATAGCTGTCCAGGCCAGCTGCGACTAAAGGGAGAACCTGTCAAAAAAAAAAAAAAACCCCCCAAAACAAACAAACAAACAAACAAACAAAAAAAAAAAAACCAGCAGATTTCCTGACCCAGGCCTGTGGCATCTACTTTGTAAGCTCTAATGACCGGGTGAACTCAGGAAGGAATTTCCTGAGATAATATGGCCCATCATGAAAAGAAAGATAGGTCTCAGATGCAAACTATAAAATGATGATGTAAAAAGGCCTATTTAAGCCGGGCGTGGTGGCGCACGCCTTTAATCCTAGCCCTTGGGAGGGAGATGCAGGTGGATCTTTGTGAGTTCAAGGCCAGCGTGGTCTACAGAGTGAGTTTCCAGGTGACAGTGGGGCTACAGGAGGACCCTGTCTCAAAAACGCACAAAAAAAAAAAAAAAAGTGGCCTATTTAGTTAACCCAATTATACTTTCAGTTTGAAGGCCAGAAAGCCTTCTGGACCTTCATCCATGAGAAAAACTCTCCCCTGGGTGAATGTTTGATTTCTTAGCGTTTTGAAGAATTTTTCCATAACCATATCACACAAAATATTGTTTCACTATAGCACCCTCATTCCTAGATGTCACGTCCTACTTTGCTCTTCCATGTGCCCATCCAGTGTTCTTTCCCATCACTGCCCTCTTCTGTCTAAATAGGTCTTCTTTCATGTTACAAATACTCCACCACCTTCTAAACCCCTGCACCCCATCCCTTAAGTGAGCCTTTCTTCTTCACTTATGATCACTTCTACTTTCTTTTTTTTATTATTTTATTATTTTTCTCTATGTGCTGAATGTACTTTGTCTGCATGTAGGTTGTGCACTCGTGTCATATTTCAATTGCCTCGAGGGAGTTCAGAAGAGGGTTGTCGGATTCCCCCGGAACTGAAGTTTTCCTGGAATTGGAGTTTCAGGACAGTTCTCCGCTGCCATGTGGGGTTGCTGGGGATCGAACCCGGGGGTTCCTTCTGCAGAAGCAGTCAGCGCTCTTAAACCACTAGGCCACCCCTCCACCCCCACTTTCTACTTTCATTACATACACACACATCCCACACACACACACATCTGTATTCTACATCTGAAAAAATACACACATTATTTGTGCTTCTTAATGTCTTATGTTGTTTTAGCAGAATTCTCTCCATTTTGATCCATTTTCCTGAAAATGTCATGATTTCATTTCTTCTTTTCTGAATAAAATTCCTTAATGTATATGTACCACATTTTCTTTATCCATCCATCAAGGCTGTTCTAATTTTTTTTTCCTTTTTTTTTTTTTTGGTCTTTTTGAGACAGTGGTCTCCCTTAGTCCCAGCTGGTTTGAAGCTCACTCTGTAGACCAGGTGCCTTAACTCACAGAGATCTGCCTGCCGCTTGCCTCCCAAGTTACTGGGATTAAAGGCACATGGCACCACACCTGGGGCTTGGTTCCCATTCTTTTTTTTTTTTTTTTTTTTTTTTTTTTTGTCTTTTCAAGACAGGGTCTCCCTGTCGTCCCAGCTGCCCTGGACTCACTCTGTAGACCAGGGCTGGCTTTGAACTCACAACGATCCGCCTGCCTCTGCCATCCCAGTGCTAGGATTAAAGGCCGTGCGGCTACCACGCCCGGCTCCATTTCTTAACTGTTGTGAATGGTGCAGTATTAAACATCTAAACTGTGGGGGCTGGGGGATGGCCTAGCGGTTAAGAGCGACGACGCTCTTGCAGAGACCTGGGTTCGATCCCCAGCACCCCACATGGTGGCTAAGACCCGTCTTTTTTTTTTTTTTTTTTTTTTTTCCAGTTCCAGGGGAATCCGGGACCGTCTTCTGACCTCCGCGGCATCGCACGACACGGGTGCGCAGACCTGCATGCAGACAATACATTCATACACATAAAAATAAATAAATAAATAAAAATTAAAAAAAAATTTTAAACATAAATGTGCAAGTATATCTGGTGTGCTGCCTTAAAGACCTTTGGGTACATATCCAGGAATGGTATATCTGGATCCCATAGTAGTTCCATTTTTTTTGAGGAAATTTCATATTGATTTCCATAGTGGCTGCTACATAAACTTACATTCTCCCCAGAAGGGTTCCTTCCCACCCACACACACACATCTTTGCTGATAGTTATTCTGGCTTTAGTGAAATGGAATCTCAAATTTAATTTTCATTTCCCTGATGACTATGAATGTTGAACACTTTTTCTTTTTTTTTGGTCTTTTTTGAGACAGGGTCTCCTTGTAGTCCCAGATGTCCTGGAACTCACTATGTAGACCAGGAAGAGATCTGGCTCCTGAGTGCTAGGATTAAAGACATGTGCCACCATGCCTGGTTGAACACTTTTTTTTTTTTTTTTGGAGTTTTTGAGTCAGGATCTCCCTGTAGCTCCGGCTGGCCTGGATCTAGCCCTATAGACCAGGCTGGCCTGGAACTCACAGAGATCCACTTGCCTGCCTCTGCCTCTGCCTCTGCGGTGCTGGGATTAAAGGTGTGCACCACCATACCTGGCTTAAAGACAGTTCTTAGCTGCCTTGTGGGTGCTGGGAATCGAATCCTGGTCCTCTGCAATAGTTCAAGAGCAGTCAGTGCCTTAACTGCTGAGCCATCTCTCCGGCCCCCCTTTTTGGGGGGGCCTTTTTTTTGGTGGAACACTTTTTTAAAAAAATACTTTTTTATTTTATGTATATTAGTGGGTTTTTTTTTTCCCCCTGTATCTAAATGCACCATGTTCATGCAGTGCCCTCAGAGGCCATAAGAGGGAGTCGGAGTCCTCTCAAACTGGAGTTACAGATAGCTGTGAACAGCCATGTGGGTGCTGGGAATTAAACCCATGTCCTCTGCAAGAGCAGCAGGTGCCTTAACTGATGGGCCATCTCTCTGTCCCTTGAAAACTTTTTCAAATATTTATGGGCAATGTGTGTGTGTGTGTGTGTGTGTGTGTGTGTGTGTGTGTAAGCCAGAAGACAATCCTAGACATTTTTCCTCAGGTTCTGGTGACCTTTTTAAAATATTAAAAAATAATAATAAAATAAAATATTTATTATTTTTATTTTTATGTGTATGAGTGTATTGCCTACATGTAAGGGCACCTCTGTCATGCAATGCCAGCAGAGGTCAGAAGAAGGCATCAGATCTCCTGTGCTGGAAATACAGATGGTTGTTAGCTGCCATATGAGTGCTGGGTTTTGAACCCGGGTCCTCTGCAATGGCAACAAGTACTCTTAACTGCTGAGCTAACTCTCCAGCCCCAGAAACACATTTTTCTTTTCTTTTCTTTTTTGGTCTTTTTGAGACAGGGTCTCCCTTTAGTCCCAGCTGGCCTGGAACTCGCTATGTGCAGACCAGGCTGGCCTTGAACTCACAGAGATCCCCCTGCCTCTGCCTCCCAAGTGCTGGGATATAAGGCATGTGCCACCAAGCCCAGCCTAAGATGGTTCTCAGCTGCCATGTGGATGCTGGGAATTGAACCCGGGTCCTCTGCAAGAGCAGTCAGTGCTCTTAACCACTGACCCATTTCTCCAGCCCAAACACATTTTTCAAATATTTGTTTTCTTTTCTCTCCTTTGACAAGTTATTTCTTTGTCAGTAGGATGCTACTCTGCTACTAATTCTCATTTGGGGGGGCCAAAGGGTCTCATCTAGCCCAGGCTGGCCTCATACTCCTATGTAGCTGAGGCTAGCCTTGTACTCCTATTCCTTCGATCTCCACCTCCCAAGTGCTAGTATTACAGGGATGCTCTACCAAGCCTAGCTTAGCTTTTTAGGAGTAGGAGGGAGACGGTATTGCCATATAGCCCTGGTGGTCTGGAACTTGATCATAGACCAGGCTGGCCTTGGACTTGTGGCAATCCTCCTGCCTCTGCCTTCCACATTCTGGGATTACATGCATGTATAACCGTACTTGGTTTGTTTTGTATTTTTGTTTGTAGTAGAATAAACATAGCATTGGGGCTGGAGAGATGGCCTAGCAGTTAAGAGCGCCGACTGCTCTTGCAAGGGACCCGGATTTGATTCCTAGCACCCACATGGCAGCTGAGAACTGTCTTTGACTCCAGTTCCAGGGGAATCCGATGCCCTCTTCTGACCTCTGCGGCATTGCATGACATGGGTGCACAGACCTGCATGCACACAGTATATTCATACACATAAAAGAAAGAAATAAAAAATTTAAAAATCCATTAAAAAAGAATAAACATAGCATAGAACTTACCACTTTAGCTGTTCTAAGTGTGCAATTCAGTGGCATTAAGTATATTTACAGTGTGAGACGACCACTATTAGTTTCCAGAACAGAAAACTCTGGACCCTATATCTCACTCCTTTTCCTGACCAGCCCCTGGTAAGCACTCTCTTTCTCTATGAATTACCCATTTACACGCTTCATATAAGTGGAATCATGCAATATTTATCCTTTCAAAAATATTTACTATTTTGTACATGTGTATATGGGAAGGAAGGAAGAGGAAGAGAAGGAAAGAAAGAGGAAGGGGACAGAAAGGAAAAGATGCTGGCAAATGTTAATATTAAATAAAAGTACTTAAAAGGAATACTGTCTTTTTTTTCAATTTTTAGTAATTTATAAAACCTTAACTCAGTATATTTAAAATATTCCAATATGTAATCAATATAACAATTTTTTTTTCATTTTTTTCAATAAGTAATAATTTATGAGTACAAGCATCCTTCATGTAAAAGCATTTTTCAAGCAGTTATGCCCAAACCCACACAGCCCATGGGTCCCACCATCCACCTGGGGGGCTTGTATATTCAATCAAGTTGATCAGATGAGTGTCCAGACTATCAATACTGTCAAGCTGGGCATGGTGGTGCACGCCTTTAATCCCAGCACTTGGGAGGCAGAGGCAGGCAGATCTCTTGTGAGTTCAAGGCCAGCATGGTCTACTTCATGAGTTCCAGGCCAGCTTGGGGCTACAGGGAGACCCTGTCTCAAAAAGAACAAAATAGGGGCTGGAGAGATGGCTCAGCAGTTAAGAGTGCAGACTGCTCTTGCAGAGGACCCAGGTTCAATTCCCAGCACCCACATGGCAGCTAAGAACCGTCTTTAACTCCAGTTCCAGGGGACTCTGATGCCCTCTTCTAACCTCCACAGCATTGCACGACATGGGTGTACCAACCTACATGCAGACAGTACACTTGTACACATAAAAAATAATAAATAAANTTTTTTTTGGTCGTTTCGAGACAGGGTCTCCCTGTAGCCCAGCTGGCCTGGAACTCGCTCTGTAGACCAGGCTGGCCTTGAACTCACAAAGATCCACCTGCCTCTGCCTCCTGAGTGCTAGGATTAAAGGCATGTGCCACCACGCCTGGCATAAATAAAGTTTTAAAAAGACCAAAAATAAATAAATAAAATTAAAAAAGGAATAGTGCCAAGAGTGACAGCAAGTGGGCTGGGAGATGGCTCTGCAATAAGGGCAGTAGCCACCAAGCCTGGAATCTGAATTCAATCCCTGGGATTCATAGGATGGAAGGAAACAACTGACTCCTGAAAGTTGTTCTCCTACCTCCACATGTGTACCATGGCACACTTGTGCACACACATACACACAATAATATAAAATATTTTTAAGACTGACAGTGATGGGGGGGAATCTCTTAAAATGTTCTGCAATTGTGAGACACCAGCCTTCCTGTGCAGGGAGGTCTTGGAGATCCACTAACAGAACCCCAGCCACTGTCCAACCTATAAAGAGGAAGCTCAACATAGAGGAAAGTTGACTTGTGCTCCAAAGGGAATCCTGGTCTACCAAGACCTGACCTTATCCTCCATAGATAGAACTGGTTAAGAAAGGCCAGAAGGAGCTAGGCACTCTCCCCTTGAAAACCTGAGTGCCCCCTGAAGACCAGAACTTCAAATGACCTTGATAAAACAAGGTTTGATATTCTGAGCTAATTGTGTGGACTTAAGCACCCCAAAAGAAAATATAACCAAAAGATAAATACTCCATATGTTTCTTTTAAAGCCTGAAAAATTGTCCCTCCAGATATTAGGCTGGGGCTACACGGAGAACTTGTCTCAAATAAAAGGGTGGGGAGGCGGTTATTATAGAGAACAATTAAAGAAGAAAGATTAAGGATCAGTCGCAGAAAGCAGAGCTTAGGAAAGCAAGCAAGGCTTAGAGGGAGCCCCAAGAGAGGAGAAACCACAGAGCTCTGCTATGGGGGCTTTTTATAGGACTGTTACAGAAACTGGACAAAGACTGAGGCAATTTCTGTTGAGATTGGTTACTTCTCTGAGCAGCTCCCAAGTTGAGCTAATGGCCACATACTCCATGGCTGTCCCTTGGCCCAACCAGGGAGGTGATCACGTTGTTCATGTGCTGAGGGGGTTTAGGGATTGTTGATACACAAACACACCTCCCCACCCCCCACCTCCCATCCATCTCTTCTACTTTGTTAGTGGTTGGTTGACCTTGGCTGTCTGCTGTTGCTACTCACTGACCTTACAGATATTGCTGGTCTCTGGTCTTGGCAGGATCTCCTAGTCATTAATTAAACTCTACTTTGTTCCCACATATACATAACCATCTTGTAGTTTTTCCATGGCAGGAAGCTAATGCTTATCACAGCTAACAGATTTAACACACTTTTCCTCAGTTACCTCATATCTAGCTCCCTGTCTACAGGGCAGTGTAATGGCTACTTTTAATTGACACCTTGACCCAATCTGGAATCACCAGGGAAGAGAGTCTCAATTAGGTACATCTGGGTTGTGTTGGCCTGCGGGAATGCCTGTGGGGATTTTCTTAATTGGGTTAATTGAGGTGGGAAAAATTCCCTTGCTTTGGTTCCTAGACTATATAAAAGTAGAGACGTGGTAGAGAAGGTACACCGAACACTAAGGATGCGTGCAATCATATCTCTCTGCTCTTGATTGTGGATGTGCTGTGACTAGCTGTTTTGTTTTGTTTTGTTTTGTTTTGTTTTGTTTTGTTTTGTTTTGTTTTGTGACAGGGTCTCCCCGTAGCTCTGGCTGTCCTGGAACTTGGTATGTAGACCAACCTAGCATTGAACTCACAGTGATTTGCCTGCCTCTACCTCCTGAGTGCTAGGACTAAAGGCGTGTGCCACCAAGACTGCCTGACTAGCTGTTTTAATCTTCCCTGCTATGATGGACTTTAACCTTCCTGACACTGGCACAGAGCCCTGTCCTTCCTCTTACCTGATCAGCTTGATCCTCTCAGACCCAGTGGCAAGACCTTTTATTTCTCATTCCTATCATCATCATCATTATTATTATTAATTTTATGTGTATGAGTGTATTGCCTGCATGTATGTAAATGTGCCCATGTAAGTGCAATGCCTATGGAGGTCAGAAGAGGGTATCAGATGCCCTGGCTGGAATTACCCATGTATGTAATAGCCACAGAGGCCAGAAGAGGGCATTGGATCCCCCAGAACTGTTATAGACAGCCATGTGGGTGCTAGTAACAGAATCTAGGTCATCTGCAAGAGCAGTCGGTGCTGTTAACTGCTAAACCATCTTTCCAGCCCACCTAGAATGCTTTCGAATGCACTGCCTCTGAAAGAATTTCAGGTCCTCTCCTGTAAACAATCCTCAGTCTGAGGTTATTTCTTAATTTGGGCATCCTTTGCCATCTGCCAAGGGGGAAGGCGGCTTTAAGGGAGACAATCAGGGGACATGTGCTCCTTAACTTCAGGTAAGTAGTAGTTTCAGCCTGATGAGGTCCAAAGCAGACGACTGGTTTGAGCAGCCTGCTGGGAGGCAATGTCACAAAGAAGGGTCTCACCGCCAGGGATGTGTAGAGTTAAAAAGGACAAAAGTCAACATGGAAGGCAGATACTACCAGTTGCATGTCAGATCTAAGTGGGAGTAGGAAACAGTGGGTAGAGAAACCTGCTTGCCAGAAAGCTGGACTGGGAGGTGTACAGGTCAGAACAGCAGAGGGGACTGCAGGCCCCCAAGGCAGGGAGGTCAGGTCAGCAGAGGGGACTGCAGGCCCCCAGGGCAGGGAGGTCAGGTCAGCAGAGGGGACTGCAGGCCCCCAGGGCAGGAGGTCAGGTCAGCAGAGGGGACTGCAGGCCCCCAGGGCAGGGAGTTCAGGTCAGCTTGGTCTGTGGCATCAACCTGACAGGTAGGGAAAGGCCAGGTTTTAAGGATGACATTTCATATTAGTTATTTTCTATGTAGGAATGATTACCTTTCCATATGGCGACTATTTGCTTATTTGTTTATTATAAGGCTGAGAAGTGACTCAGGGTCTCAGGCATGTTAGGCAAGCCCCTACCACTGAGCAACTATACCCCAACCCATGTAAGTCATTTATTTTTTTTTAATTTAAAGTTTTATTTTATTTATTATTACTGTGTGTGATGTGTGCCACAGAGCATATGTGGAGGTCAGAGGACAACTTTGTAGAGTTGGTTTTCCCCTTTTACCTTTACACGGGTTCTGGGAATCAAACTCAGGTCATTAGACTTCCAAGATTTATCCACTGAGCCATCTAGCTGGGCCCTACATAAGTCATTTCTTCCTTCCTTCCTTTTTTTTTTTTTTTGGTCTTTTTGAGAAAGGGTCTCCCTGTAATCCTGGCTGTCCTGTAACTCACTATGTTGTAGGAGCTCACGCTGCTAAGGGAGAGGTAGGATAAGCACCCTCCACTGTCTGCGGCCCAACCTGAGTGGCTACTGCCTCTCTCAGGTTCTTAGCCTGGGATGGCAGACCGCCACCCCAGCTGGCCTTGACAATTTCACGGGGGTTGATGATTCTCTGGACAGGAATTTCAGACTGGTGGCTGAGAGCTGATCTCCAGTCCCAGCCTTGGCAATTCACTCTCTGGGCTGGTGACCTGCTAGGTCTCTTTCCAGCCAAACTACTAGCACACCAGGCTGGTGGTCTGATAGACTTCTTTCCAGCCCCGCTAGCACATGACACTCAAGACTCAGGCCTGCTTCGGTCTACACATGTGCAAAGTAACAGTCCTGGAGATCTTGTCAGGTAGTAATGAAGATCCACTGTATTATATATTGCAAGTCATTTTTATTGGCAGAATGATGTCATCTCTCAGGGCCAATCCCAGACCCCTGTATACATCACTCACTACTTACTGCTCCACCCAGCATCATGTGCTGGATCACAAGTTGGGTCACTAGCTGCTCCCTCATGGGGCAGGGTCCGAGAAGTCTCATGACCCAATCTGTGCCCCCAGAAGATACTGGCTGGAAAGCCAGCTCATTCAGACCTAACTCAAACTGGATTCCCCTACACTATGTAGACCAGGCTGGCCTTGAACTCACAAATATCCACCTGCCTCTGCTTATTGGATGCCGGGATTAAAGGCATGCACACCACCATACCCAGCATCGGTTGCTTTTGATTAACTTTGAAAATCACTAATTTGGGAGATCATGCAGTTGAGCAATAATCTTCCACTCAGTTTATCTGTAGCTGACACCTCTGACATGTGTTTTATGACAGCAGTCACCTAGGTTACTTCTCAGAACTTGAAGCTTACTGTTGCTGAAAGTGAGAATTCTTCACTTGGGTCTGTGAAAGTGTCCAGTGGATGACTGACACAGAGTAAAAAATCTTGACATCTCTGCCTCCATATTGTGCCTGTATCCTTTCCTCCCTTAATCTTTGGGTCTTATTTCTGTTCAGCAATCCATGTAGACATGTTAGGCATTTAATGAATGTCTGTTCTGGACTCTTGGTACAAAATTTATTTGCCTTGTGTTTATGTAATCTCTCTCCTCCCCCTTTCAGGCTGAAGGCACTCAAATAAGAGTAACTAAAATATTTGCCGGATTTATAGTAAATCACAACTCTGGAATATGCACAGTTGCTGATTTCACAATGCACTATTCCAGACGACCAGAATACCTCAAAGTCTCTAACCATTGATCCTTCCTCTCCCAGTCCCATCTTTCTCCTTGAAACCTAGCCTGAGAGATGCCAGGCTTTGGTTTTGTTTTTTTTGTTTTTTTTTTGTTTTTTTGTGGGGTTTTTTTGGTCTTTTCAAGACAGGGTCTCCCTGTAGCCCCAGCTGTCCTGGAACTCACTCTGTAGACCAGGCTGGTCTTGAACTCACAAAGATCCATCCTCCTTCCTCTGCCTCCTGAGTGCTAGGATTAAAGGCGGGCGCCACCACACCCGGCAACACCAGTCTTTATTGACAATTGTACACCAAGTTTTTGGTTTACTGGCTTCCCAAATCTTTCTTAAAACCTCAACAACTTGCTCCTTAGACTTTGGCCTTTTCAAGCAATGAATAAACAGACTTGTGTTCAGTAACAAAACTAGACAGGGAAGCTCACTGTCACTATGACTAGTCAATATTATTTTGAAGATTTAGCTGATTTACTCACTCAACCACTGTTTATAGTTCTTACTCTCAACTGTGTTATGCATAAGGGTATAGCAGCCCATAAATAAAATTTAAAAAAAAAAAAAAAA
>VZQC01002485.1:410629-450141 GCA_009823505.1 Rhizomys pruinosus
TGTGAAAAAAAAAAAACAAAAAAAAAAACCAAAGTTGTAGGCAAATGGCCTTTGTTTGGGGGGCTTTTAAAAAGACTAACCAAATACAGAATTCAAAAAAAAAAAAACAAAAAAAAAAACCAAAGTTGTAGGCAAATGGCCTTTGTTTGGGGGGCTTTTAAAAAGACTAACCAAATACAGAATTCTTTTCATATATATTTTTAATTTTATTTATTTATGTGTATGAATGTACTGTCTGCATGTAGGTTTGTGCACCCGTGTTGTGCAATGCCTCGGAGTTCAGAAGAGGGTGTTGGATTCCCCTGGAACTGGAGTTCTCCTGGAATTGGAGTTGCAGATGGTTCTCAGTCGCCATGTGGGTGCTGGGCATCGAACCTGGGTCCTCTGCAAGAGCAGTTGGTGCTCTTAACTGCTAGGCCATCACTCCAGCCCTAGAATTCTTTTCAGAAAAGCATAAAATACTGAAATGAAATTATGACCAAAACTAAGTAATTCATCCTGGGTTAAAATGAAAAGCAAAAATAAAAAAACAACAAAACAACAACAACAAAAACCATAAGGCTGGACAAGGTTGCACATGGCTTTAATCCCAGCACTTGGGAGGCAGAGGCAGGCAGATCTCTGTGAGGTCAAGGCCAGCCTGGTCTACATAGTGAATTCCAGGCTAGCTGGGGCTACAGGGAGACCCTGTCTCAAAAAGACCCCCCGCAAAGAAAAAGATTATCAGAAGTCTGGAAAGATGGCTCAGTGGTTAAGAGAACATGTTGTTCTTGCAGAAGATCTTACAACTGTCTGTATCATCAGCTCCAAGATATCCCCACCCTCTTCAAGCCTCTACAAGGACATACCCACCCCACCCTCACCAATGGATACTCACATGCACATCATTTAAAAAATTTTTTTTTAGTAGAAAAAGAACTTTACTACATGCTAACTAATAGGAGGATAGGAGCTTAAAGAACCATCTTCCTTTAAAAAATTTTTTATTTTGGTCTTTTTGAGACAAGGTCTCCCTATAGCCACAGCTGGCCTAGAACTGGATATGGAGACTAGGTTGGCCTTGATCTCACAGAGATCTTCCTGCCTCTGCCTCCCAAGTGCTGGATTAAAGGTATGTGCTACTGTGGCTAGAGAGATAGCTCGGTGGTTAAGAGCACTGACTGTTCTTGCAGAGGACCTGGGTTCGATTCCCAGCACCCACATGGTAGCTAAGAACCATTTTAGGCCAAGCATGGTGGCACACGCCTTTAATCCCAGCACTTGGGAGGCAGAGGCAGGCAGATCTCTGTGAGTTCGAGGCCAGCCTGGTCTACAGAGTGAGCTCCAGGCCAGCTGGGACTGAAGGTAGACTGCTGTCTCAAAAAGACAAAAAAAAAAAAAAAAAAAGAAAAGAAAAGAAAAGAAAGAAAGGTATGCGCCACCATGCCCAGCTGAAAAAAGATTTTTTACAATTAGAAATTAAAACATCTGGTAAAATTACTCTAAGAGAAGTGACCAGAGATATGGTTCAGAAGGTAAAAGAACCAAGCCTGAGTTTGGCCCGCAGAAGCCTCATGGGAGAAAGAGAGAGAGAGAGAGAGAAAGAGAGAGAGAGAGAGAGAGAGAGAGAGAGAGAGAAACTGTATCCTACAAGTTGTTCTCAGATGTCGACATTCCAGTCCGATGGAGGAAACATGGCACTAAATATATAAATAAATATAAATATATCCAATAAATATATAAGCTGGTGTGGTGTCACATACCTTTAATCCCAGCACTTGGGTGCAGAGGCAGGTAGATCTCTGCAAGTTCAAGACCAACCTGATCCACATAGCAAGTTCCAGGCCAGTTGGGCATACAGGGAGACCCTGACTCAAAAAGACCAAAAAAAATTTGAATGCATAAAATGTAAAAAATGTTACTACTTTTTGACAATTTCATACATATATACAATATATCATACATATATATATCATACATATATACACTATATCATACATATATATCATACATATATATATCATACATATATATCATACACATATACACTACATCATACATATATATCATACATATATACACTATATCATACATATATATCACACATATATACACTATATCATACATATGTATATCATACATATATATCATACATATATATCATACATATATACACTATATCATACATATATATCATACATATATACACTATATCATACATATATATCATACATATATACACTATATCCTGATCACATTCACCCTCAATTCTCCCCTCCCATATCCACCAGATTTTCCCAACACGTGCTCCTCCCACTTTTATAATCAATTCTTTTTATAACCCATTGTTCTACTTTGCTTTTAATTGCTGTGACAAAATACTCTGACCAATACCAACTTTGGGAGGAAAGGGTTTATTCAGCTTATGTCTCCCAGGTCACACTTTATCACGTAGGAAGCCCAAGGTAGGAACTCAGGGCAGGAACCTGGAGGCAGGAGCTAAAGCACAGGCTATGGAGGACAGTACTTACTGGTTTGCTCCCCTGCCCCATGCTCAGTCTACTTTCTTTTTTTTTTTTTTAATTTTTTATTTCTTCTTGTATGTGTATGAATGTACTGTCTGCATGTAGGTTTGTGCACCTGTGTCCTGCAATGCCACAAAGGTCAGAAGAGGGTGTCAGATTCCCCTGGAACTGAAGTCAAAGACAATTCTCAGCCACCATGTGGGTGCTGGGGATTGAACCCGGATCCTCTGCAAGAGCAGTCACACTCACACTCTTAACCGCTAATAAATAAATAAATAAATAATTTTTAAAAAGATTTAGGGCTGGAGAGATGGCCTAGCAGTTAAGAGTGCCAACTGCTTTTGCAGAGGACCTGGGTTCGATTCCTAGCACCCACATGGCGGCTGAGAACCATCTTTAACTCCAGTTCCAGGGGAATTCGACACCCTCTTCTGACCTCTGAGGCATTGCATGACTTGGGTGCACAAACCTACATTCAGACAGTACATTCATACACATAAAAATAAATAAAAATTCCCCCCCATAGAACAAGGAGAAATATGACGATGATGAGGTCGTTCTCCAACTGTAAATTGGAGACAACTATTATAGAGGTAATCTCTTATAAAACCGGTAAAAATGCCTTCTTTAATTGACTAATAGACATAGGAACTGTGAAAAGGATTATACTCTGTTCAGAACCAAATATAATAATAAAGTCCTTTGCTATGCACTTAGGCAAGTATTTAGAATGGCAGAGCGCTGACATCAGCAATGGATTGCTCTACCAGGGGATGTTGGCGCCTAGGATCCAGGGGGGGCCCCACAATAGAGTAAAGGCTCCTGCCCCTAAGTTGGGACATACCTGCAGGATGAGCGAGTAAGACCAGCTGCCGAAGACCGGATTTCACAATGGGAGTGGATGTATTTTGAGACCGGCACATCAAGTGTACAGATGGCCTCTGGAATGCCAGAGAAAAGTGTTACCAAAGGCCACTAAATCAATGTAAGCAAATACGGGTCCCCCTGAGTCAAGCAAGACGCCACTCATCAGCACCAGTACACGCATCACCTGCCTAGGAATACTCAGTGTGCAGACATGGCAGCCATGTGCCTGTATATCCCAAGATTAATTGCATTGGCTCCCCTTGGGAATAACAACCATGTGGCGATGCTACAAGGTTACATCCTCGTACAGTTAAGGAATGTTATAACACAGTAAGTACCACTGTCATATTTAACAGGTGGGAAAATGTAATTCATGGGTTGTAACATATCATCCAAACATATGTGTCTATAGCCAGAAGTAACCTACCATAACTATTAGTGTCTTAAATACCTATATATCTAATTGCTTGTGGCTTCATCAGTAGGATCTAAGATAGTTACCCGGACAAACTGTCACCCATGGAAGGAAACAGCCGAATTGACAGAGTCCAAGTCAACAGTCCAGAGAGAGAGTGGATGTTTTACTCTCATCCACCTGTGCCTCTTTCTAACCTAGGGACTATCGCGGAAAGGGAGTGGTAGAAAGTAAGCTGCGATTGGGTGAATGGTGAAACTAACAAGGCGAGTAAGTCTGTGACACTCATATGGATAACTTGATGATGAACAAACAACCGTGTCACCCCACAACTGGATGGTGGGGCTGTGGAGGGTTTGGGCACAACAGCCTGCAGATTGGTTGTTTTGCACGAAGGGAAAATGCCTATACTATGGATTATCACGTATAGCGAAAAATGAAAAAAAAAAAAAAACAGAGAAAGATGCAAGACAGTTACAGCAGAATACAAGATCTGTGATGGGGTGGGGGTGGGGGGGAAGGGAAAGGGAAATATGCCTGATCTGAATTGGAAAATGATGTACGAAATGCACAAAGCATCAATAAAAATTAAATTAAAAAATAAATAAATAAATAAAAATTTTAAAAAAGAAAAAAAGATTTATTCTTTCTCATAAATCTTAGAACTGAGGAAAATAGAGACATATACTTCAAGCTATAACTATAGTGATATCAATGTGGTATTATCATCATTACTGACCAATTACCCACTTTGACTTACACAAAAGGATTTGGTGCTAGGATTCACAAATGAGGGCTATCATATGTTGTTTATTTTTCTGAGACTGTGTTACATCAGTTAACAGCTTCTAGTTCCATCCATTTACCTGTGAATTTCATGAGGTCATCTTTCTTTACCACTGCATAGGACTCCATTGTATAAATGTACCATATTTTCATTATCCACTCATCAGATGAAGGACACTTGGGTTGCTCCCAGCTCTTCAATATTGTGAAAAGAATAGCAATAAACATGGTTGTGCATGTATCTCTGCTATAGGATGAGTTCTTGGGGTATATGCTCAGGAGTGGTATGACTGAGTCAAATGGTAAGTTCATTTTTAGTCTTTTGTTGTTGTTGTTGTTGTTGTTGTCTTTTTGAGACAGGGTCTCCGTGTCTTCCAGCTGTCCTGGAACTCACTATGTAAACTAAGCTCACCTGGAACTCACTATGCAGACCAGGCTTGCCTTGAACTCACAGAGATCCACCTGCCTCTGCCTTCCAAGATCTGGGATTAAACGTGTGGACCACCACACCTGGCCTTCTGGTCTCTTAAGGAGAGCTGATTCTTCAGCCCCAGTCGACCAAAACCCACAGATTCTCAGTTTAAAATATCACACAAACAGCCCTGAAGGTCTCCACTTCCCTTTGAAGCTTCACAATCAGGCCTCCAACCCTTTCAGTGTACCTGTTCCAAGCTCCACAGCACTCAGTGACTTTTCTAGCTAAGTTCTAGATGTTTCCACAATCTTTCCCAAAACACCAAAGTCAGATCTGTCACAGCCATAGTCCTACTCCTGGTACTAATTTTTGTTCTAGTTTACCTTCAATCATTGACAAACACTCTCACCAACACCAACTTGGGGAAGAATGGGTTTATTCATCTTACATCTCCCAGGTCACAGTTCATCACTTAGGGAGCCCAAGGTAAGAATTCAGGGCAGAAATCTGGAGGCAGGAGGGGAAGCACAGGCCATGAAGGAATGCTGCTTCCTGGCTTGGTCCCCTCTCAGCTACATTTTTATACAGTACAAAACAACCTTCCCAGGGGTGACGCTGCCCACAGTGGGCTGGACCCTCCCACATCACTCAACAATCAAGACAGTACTCCACAGACATGGCCACAGGCCAGTCCAATGGAGCCAATTCCCTGAGGCTCCCTCAACCTAGGTGTGTCAAGTTGACACTAAAGCTGTCCAGCACATCCACTGAATACAATTAATGTTGCCCTCATGTGCATGAGTCACCTATCAGTGACCACACTGAGGAAGAAAACTAAAACCTGGCCTCATCTCTCAACAGCCATCAATTACCAACAGCTCCTCAACTGGAGGTCTCATGAGTTTCTCTGAGGTCCATACTGGAAATATTGATTGGCTTGATCTTATGCAGGTAACCAAACCCTTGTGTGTTCATGAGTGCAACAGCCATGTCTTGTCCAGAAGACAGCATTTCACAGCACTTTCATCTTCCCATTCTTACTTTCTTTCTGCCTCCTCTTCCATGAATTCCCTGAGCCTTATATGGGTAGATAGAGATGTACCATTTATGGCTAAACAGTCAACAGTCACTCACTTTGACCAGTTATGAGTCTCTGCCCTTACTGCTGCCCATTGCAAAAAGGAGTTTTCTGAACAAGGTAGAAGTACTAGTCTATGAGTATAAACATAAATATTTAGAAGACAGCTTAACATGTCTATTTATCAAAACAACATTAATAGGTCCCCTCTACCAAGGACATCTTTCCAGCCATGGGTTTTTGAACAAGTTTACAATACCAGACAAGAGTTCCCGTCTATGGAGCAGACCTCAAATCTAATCAGAAAACAGGTAATTACTGTGGGGGCATCAGTACCACAATCAAACAGGTTGAAGAGGGCATGCTGTGGGGTTACTCCAGTAAGATCCCAGGGACCACGTCAGAGGGTGCAAATCCATTTATTCTATGCAACAAGCAGCTTATATAGGCTTGGGATGAGCAGCCCCTACATTGTATGACGTCAACTCCCAGTGGCCAATCCTAGACCTCCACACCATCATGTGTCATCCCAGCTTGTGGGGTATACCCAGAAATGGAGCTACAGACAAACAAGTTGGCTCATGGGGCCAAACGTGTGCCAACATCATGCAGCAGGGTGTGCTCTGTACTATAGCATTGCTTAGTGTGCTAAGCAGATTGTGCCTGCACATGAGCAATGTACACCTGAACCCAGGATTGATACCCCACTTCTCCCCTGTGCTGGATAGCTTTAGTGTCAACTTGATACACCTGAGTTGAGGAAGCCTCAATTGGGGAATTGGCTCCATTGGACTGGCCTGTGGCCACATCTGTGGAGTATTGTCTTGATTGTCAAGCAGTGTGGGAGGGCCCAGCCCACTATATGTGGTGCCACCCTGGGCAGGTTGTTGTGTATTGTATAGGAGGGCAAGCTGGGCATGGGCCAGGGGAGCAAGCCAGGAAACAGCATTCCTCCATAGCCTGTGCTTCAGCTCCTGCCTCCAGGTTCCTGCCCTGAGTTCCTGCCTTGGGCTCCCTGAGTGACGAACTGTGACCCAGGAGATGTAAGCTGAATAAACCCTTTCCTCCCCAAATTGGTGTCGGTCAGAGTGTTTTGTCACAGCAATGGAAGACAAACTAGAACATACTCCTTCTGCTTTTGCTTCCACAAGCTCAGAGAGTGTGACAGTAATGGTGGTCAGTTTTCTTTGTCTGGCCTGAATGGCCATGACTATTTTGTAAAAGCAATAAGCAACTCCAATGATCAATGCCGATGTGAAAACCAAATACACGGTAAACCAATTAGTAACCATAAACAATAAACATAAGCAATGTCCATGTGAACCCAACTAGCAAGCATCTGTGTCCAATTCTTGTACAACCCAGGGTCCCCAAGTCCAGCCGGAGAGGCTTACATACACAAACATGCTGACCAAATAAAAGTTCAGTCAGTTTTTGCTGCAAGTCATTTTCCTGCTGAAGGGTGTGGCTGCCATTTGTACTCCCTGAGGCAACTGCTCCTGTAGCCCAAGATGAGGGCCTCTGTGACCTTTTTTATGATGATGAGGGGTGATGCATGATCCAGTCTGGTCTACTATTCACAGGCCTAGTCAGATTCACTGGCAACCAAACAACTGCTGGAGTCCTGAGGATATAAATAAAGTCAGTAGCATTGTGAGCTGTAATACAATTAGAAATATGACTGTGTTAATTTCTTTGTTTCACCAGTTTAGGTGAGGAGTTAGTTAGAAGGAACACAGGAGGAAACCATTAGGCAAGCCTGATAGGGAATTGTTATCATAATTGATTCCTCTCACAGCGGTGAGTAGGGGCACAGTTCCTCATATCAGTTAACAGTTTTATTGCAGTTAAGTACTCTCAGAACTAATTGATTGTGGGCTGGAGAGATGGCCTAGTGGTTAAGAGCACTGACTGCTCTTGCAGAGGACACAGGTTCAATCCCCAGCACCCACATGGCAGCTGAGAACTGTCTGTCACTGCAGTTCCAGGGGAATCCAACACCCTCCTCTGACCTCTGAGGCATTGCATGACACAGGTGCACAAACCTACATGCAGACAGTACATTCATACACATAAAAAATGAATAAAATTTTTAAAAAATAACTAATTGATTGTAAGGTGTTATTTCAATTTGTAAGGTAGGGCCTGTGGTTGTATTAAGGGCAGATTCATTGCCAAAAATCAGAGACAGGGCACTAGCCCAAGAGTATGCAACCAGAAACTGTGGGTTGTGCAGAGCTGCCATGGTCTCCAGAGGACTTAGGCTCTGTGCCTGTGACTCTAGTGCCTTGAGGTCCCCCCATGTCACCCTCCAGTGGAGGAGCATTCTCCTGGATTTCTTCCACCCTTCCTGGATGTTCAGAAAGGCCAGCTTCTCTGCAGATGGTTTCTGGACACTTCTCTTGCTGGAACTCAGATGGGGCAGAACTCTGCTTGCGGGAAGACACAAGGAAACCCTCTACCCATGTTAATGGGTGTCTGGACCTTTCCATTGCCCTGACATAGGATCTCTCCAAAGTACAAATGGCCTATGCCCTGTCAGAGGGCTCCAATGCTTGTGGACTGGGCTTATCATGACTGATTTCAAAACTAACACAAAGTTTATAGTAAAGAGTGCTGTGCATATTGTGTTATGTGGGGGGGTATAGACCTCCCCCTTCTCTTCTTGTGCTCTATGATATGCAGGGTGCGGTCATTACAGAGGCCCATGAGACTGCCATATCACCCCAATCAGAGAATCTCCTGGAGCTAGAATTATCCACATTAAGGAGAAGGAGGAGTCAAATCTAACAGCAAAGGCACAGCAGAGCAACGTTGCTTCTCTGAAGAACAATGCACACTTCTTGGGTTACACAGCAAAGTGAAAAGGGCTCTGTAGGGCCCCTCAGGCAATCATACAATGGACACCTCTTCTCCAAGGAGATATGAAGCCTGGCAGAGGCAGGCAGATCTTTATGAGTTCAAGGCCAGCCTGGTCTACAGAGTGAATTCCAGGCCAGCTGGGGCTCCAGGGAGACCCTGTCTCAAAAAGATAAAAAAAGGACAGAGATGAAGCCATGGGCACAGCCAGTTAATAGCCCCCAAATCCTATTGGAGCTGGTTAAGGGGCAACATCTCAGGGAGTTTAATTATTGGCATCTGAGGCTGAATCAGTAGCATGGATACCCCTAAGGTCATGCATGGAGCATACAAAACTTCCCCTGCTGTTTCTTTTGAATTACAAAAACAGGGGTGTTCCAGGGACTAATGGAAGGCTCAATATGCCCTGCACTTAGTCACCCAGCAACCAAGGACTCCAAAGCTATAAGATAAGGAAAATGGCCACTGTTCCACCCAGATGGATGTTGAAGTCACCCATTCCAGCTTAATAGGAGATGGCAGAACAGTGGCCCTTAGAACTGGGGGTAATGGGAGCCTTGATCTTGGGCTTAGGAGTCTACCACTGAATTACAAGAGACTTTATTGACCATAGTCAGGATCGCCTCCAAGGCATCAAGGAATCCCCACCTAACAAGTCATGAGGCAAGCCAGGCATAATTAGGGGCTTAATGGTCCCCTGTCTCCCATTAAGTCTCTCCAAACCATAAGTCAAGTAGTTGTCTTTGATGTACATTTCCTCCCACACCCTGGACCAAAGGCCCTTAGGTAGTTTCCATTCTTTTGGAACCTCTTCCTCCCTAAAGATGGCTCGGTCTCCTCCTTTTTGGGACCTGAGCTGCAGCTGCAAAAGGGCAGGCGACTCCTGCCCTGAGTGGAGGCAATGGAGGCAGAGCTGGAAAGGGGTATTTTTACTTTTCTTATTTGAGCCTGCAATATCTCAGAGATCTTAACATTGGAGGAGCATCGTTACAATGGAGAAGAAAAGGCTCGCAGCAGAGAGCCAGGGGCACATTGGAGGACAATGTCCCAAAGTTGCTCAGCCTTAAGGAGAGGTCCCCCAGAAGTTAAGGGCAGATTCCCATTGTGGGGGTTCACATATCCAGACTCCCTGGATTTCATCAGGTGTCCCTCTTTGAAGTTGCCAGTTGTGGGGGCATCAGTCTGCAATCGAGCAGGCTGAAGAAGACACAGCATGGGGTTACTCCAGTAACATCCTAGGGACCACATCAGAGGGTGCAAATCCATTTAGTCTATACAACAAGCATCTTATATAGGGTTGGGACAGGCATCCCCTACATCGAGTAACATCACCTCCCAGTGGCCAGTCCTAGACCTCCACACCATCATGTGTCATCTCAGCTTGTGGGGTGTACCCAGAAAGGGACCTGCAGACAAACAAGTTGGCTCATGGGGCCAAACGTATGCCAGCATCATGCAGTAAGGTGTACTATAGCATTGCTTAGTGTGCTAAGCAGATTGTGCCTGCACATATGCAATGCATGCCTGAACCCATGCTGTCCCATGGGTTACCCCCATAACAGTCCTGTCACTATTGCATATGTGGGCGCATCTTGCCTCTCAGGTTGGCATTGTAGCATATACACTAGATAAGTCCACTGATGGCTTTTTCCTCTAGTGGCCTGCATAGTACCTTTTGGCACTATAAAAGCTAGCAACAAGAGAAGGAATTCAAGGTCAGCTGTCCCCAATGTCCTGAGACCGAAGTATGTTGTGTCCTCAGCAGTAGTCTTAGCAGATAGTTATGGTGGGCAAGCGAGAGCAACGGCAATAGTCTGTGTTGCTTTGGGGGCTTCTGGGGCCTCCATGGCCAATAACCTATAAGGAAGTGTTCCACACTTGGTACTGAGATTTTAATTTAATAACCCATGTCTTCTGGAGGAAGCACTGTTCACCCATACAGGGTACCTTGATTTATTTCTAATTATATTCTTATTTTTATTTTTATTTTTTGGGTCTTTTTGAGACAGGGTCTTCCTGTAGCCCCAGCTGGCCTGGAGCTCACTCTGTAGACCAGTCTGGCCTTGAACTCACAGAGATCCATGTGCCTCTGCCTCCCAAGTTCTAGGACATTTGGGGCTACAGGAAGGCCATGTCTCAAAAGAAAGACCTAAAAATTAAAAAAAAAGTAATGGGTTTCCATAAGTTTTTTTTTTTTTTTCATATATCATTAACTTCAGTTAACCCACCTCACCACTTCCTATCAAAAAACAAATGAGGAGCTGGAGAGATAGCTCAGCAGTTAAGAACACTGACTGCTCTTGCAAAGGACCGAGGTTCAATTCCCAGCACCCACATGGCGGCTAAGAACTGTCTTTAGTGCCAGGAATGGTTGCAGCGCACACCTTTAATCCCAGCACTCGGCAGGTGGATCTCTGTGAGTTCAAGAACAACCTGATCTACAGAGTGAGCTCCAGGGAGACCCTGTCTCAAAAAAAAATTTTTTTTAAACAAATGACGACAAGTGCTGGCAAGGATGTAGGTGGGAAGGGGGAGGGGAACAATTATTTAGTTGCTGTTGACAGGAGTGCAACCTGATGCAGTCACTATGAAATCACAATGCAGGTTTCTCAAAAAACTAAAAATAGGGGCTGGAGAAAAGGCCAATTGTTTGAGAGCACTGGCTGCTCATGCAGAGGACTCAAGTTCAGTTCCCAGCACCCACAGGGGGCTAACAACCATCTGTAACTCCAGTTCCAGGAGACCTGAAGTCCTCTTCTGACCTCTTCCGGCATTGCATAACATGGGTGCACCTATATACATGTAGCCAATACACTTATACATATGAAGAAACAAAAATAAAATATTTTTAATAAACCCTAAAAATAAGGCTGTGTGTGATGGTGCACATCTTTGATCCCAGCACTCAGAGGCAGAGGCAAGGGGATCTCTGTGAATTCAAAGCCAGCTGGTCTACACAGCAAGTTCCAGGCCAGCCAGGGCTACATCGTGAGACTCTGTCTCAAATAAAGTCCTAAAAATAGATATTCCAGGCTGGAGAGATGGCTCAGTGGTTAAGAGTGCTGACTGCTCTTGCAGAGGACCCGGGCTCGATTCCCAGCACCCACATGGCAGCTAAGAACCTTCTTCAACTCCAGTTCCAGGGGAATATGATGCCTTCTTCAGACCTCCACGACATTGCATGACACAGGTGTGCCACCTACATTCAGACAGTACACACATAAAAAATTTTAAAAAATAGATATTCTATATGTCCCAGGATACACAACTCCTAGGCATATATCCAAAAGATTTTGTAGCCTACTACAGAAATATTTCCATGTATGTTCATTACTGCCCTTTCACAATACCAGACAATGGAATCAGCCTAAATATCCATCAACTGCTGAATGGATAATGAAATTGTGGTACATATTCCCAATGGAATTTTATTCAGCTGTAAAGAAAAATGAAGTCATAAAACTTGCACGAACATGGCTGAGATTGGAAATATTATACTGAGCGAGGTGCCTTAGGCACAGATAGACAAACACCTCATGGTCTCTTGCATTGGAGGATCCTAGCTTCAATCACTTAGGCCAGAATGTTGCACTGGAGTGCTTATTAAGGCCAGGAAACTGGAAAATGCTCATTAGAGAGGAGAAAAAAGAGGCCACAAGAAAGGAGGGATATCAGAACACATGCAATAAAAAGAGGGGGGATGTTGGGGTGGAAAGGTTCAAGTGAGGATGGGGGACAGGAGAGGACAGGCTGTGCAATGTCCATGTCCTGCATGGATGTGCATGTGCCTGTGCTGTGCAGTGCCCATGTCCTGCATGGATGTACGTGTGCCTGTGCTGTGCAATGCCCATGGCCTGCATGGATGTATGTGTGCCTGTGCTGTGCAATGCCCACAGCCTGCATGGATGTACATGTACCTGTGCTGTGCAATGCCCATGGCCTGCATAGATATACATGTGCCCATGCTGTGCAATGCCCATAGCCTGCATGGATGTGCATGTGCCTGTGCTGTGCAGTGCCCATGGCCTGCATGGATGTGCATGTACCCATGCTGTGCAATGCCCATGACCTGCATGGATGTGCGTGTGCCCATGCTGTACAGTGCCCATGTCCTGCATGGATGTAAGTGTGCCCATGCTGTGCAATGCCCATGACCTGCATGGATGTACATGTTTCCATGCTGTACAGTGCCCATGTCCTGCATGGAAGTACATGTTCCTGTGCTTTACAATGCCCATGGCCTGCATGGATGTACACGTACCCTTGCTGTTCAATGCCCATGTCCTGCATGGATGTGCATGCGCCTGTGCTGTACAGTGCCCAGGTCCTGCATGGATGTATGTGTACCCATGCTGTGCAGTGCCATGTCCTGCATGGATGTGTGTGTACCCGTGCTGTGCAATGCCCATGTGCTGCATGGATGTACGTGTTCCTGTGCTTTACAATGCCCATGGCCTGCATGGATGTACATGTACCCATGCTGTTCAATGCCCATGTCCTGCATGGATGTGCATGTGTCTGTGCTGTACAGTGCCCAGGTCTTGCATGGATGTGTGTGTACCCATGCTGTTCAATGCCCATGGCCTGCATGGATGTACATGTACCATGCTGTATGTTGCCCATGGCCTGCATGGATGTGTGTGTGTCTGTGGTGTACAATGCCCATGTCCTGCATGGATGTGTGTGTACCCAGGCTGTGCAATGCCCATGGCCTGCATGGGTGTATGTGTACCGTGCTGTACAATGCCCATGGCCTGCATGGATATGTGTGTACCCATGCTGTGCAATGCCCATGGCCTGCATGGATGTACGTGTTTCTGTTCTGTACAATGCCATGGCCTGCATGGATGTATGTGTTTCTGTGCTGTACAATGCCCATGGCCTGCATGGATGTATGTGTACTATGCTGAACAATGCCCATGGCCTGCATGGATGTACGTGTTTCTGTGCTGTACAATGCTCATGTCCCGCATGGATATACATGTACCATGCTGTACAATGCCCATGGCCTGCATGGATGTGTGTGCCCGTGCTGTACAATGCCCATATCCCACATGGATGTACATGTACCCATGCTGTACAATGCCCATGGCCTACATGGATGTGCACGTACCCGTGCTGTACAATGCCCATGGCCTGCATGGGTGTAGGTGTACCATGCTGTACAATGCCCATGGCCTACATGGATGTGCATGTACCTGTGCTGTACAATGCCCATGTCCCGCATGGATGTACATGTACCCATGCTGTACAATGCCTATGGCCTGCATGGATGTGTGTGTACCCATGCTGTACAATGCCCATGGCCTGCATGGATGTACGTATACTGTGCTGTACAATGCCCATGGCATGCATGGATGTATGTGTACTGTGCTGTACAATGCCCATGGCCTGCATGGATGTACATGTTTCTGTGTGCTGTACGATGCCCATGGCCTGCATGGATGTGCATGTACCCATGCTGTACAATGTCCATGGCCTGCATGGATGTATGTGTACCTGTGCTGTACAATGCCCATGGTCTGCATGGATGTACGTGTGCCTGTTCTGTACAATGCCCATGGCCTGCCTGAATGTACATGTTTCGGTGCTGTATAATGCCCCTGGCCTGCATGGATGTGCATGTACCCGTGCTGTACAATGCCCATGGCCTGCATGGATGTACATGTTTCAGTGCTGTACAATGCCCATGGCCTGCATGGATGTACATGTGCCTGTGCTGTACAATGCCCATGGCCTACATGGATGTACATGTACCGTGCTGTACATTGCCCATGGTCTGCATGGATGTGTGTGTGCCCGTGCTGTACAATGCCCATGTCCTACATGGATGTGTGTGTACCCATGCTGTGCAATGCCCATGGCCTGCATGGATGTATGTGTACCCGTGCTGTACAATGCCCATGGCCTGCATGGATGTATGTGTTTCTGTGCTGTACAATGCCCATGGCCTGCATGGATGTACGTGTACTGTGCTGTACAATGCCCATGGCCTGCATGGATGTACGTGTACTGTGCTGTACAATGCCCATGGCCTGCATGGATGTATGTGTACTGTGCTGAACAATGCCCATGGCCTGCATGGATGTACGTGTTTCTGTGCTGTACAATGCTCATGTCCCTCATGGATATACATGTACCATGCTATACAATGCCCATGGCCTGCATGGATGTACATGTGCCTGTGCTGTACAACGCCCATGGCCTGCATGGATGTACGTGTGCCTGTTCTGTACAACGCCCGTGGCCTGCATGGATGTACGTGTGCCTGTGCTGTACGACGCCCGTGGGCCTGCATGGATGTACGTGTGCCTGTGCTGTACAATCCCCATGGAAGCCAGAAGGTGTTGGTTCCCTGGAGCTGGACTTGCAGATGGTCGTTGGCCCCTTGAGTGCTGGGAATGAACATAGATCCTCTGCAAGAGCAGCCAGTGCTCTTTGGTGCTGCATCATCTCTGCAGTCCCTGGAAACGTATTATTTTATGACTTTATTAAAAATATAATTTGGAAGGAAAAAAATAAAAATATAATTTTGGGGGCTGGAAAGATGGCTTAGAAGTTAAGAGTACTAAGTACTCTTGCGGAGGACCCAGGTTTGATTCCCAGCAACCACATGGCAGCTAATAATCATCTGTAACTCTAGTTCCAGGGAACCAGATGCCTTCTTCTGACCTCTAAGGGCATTGCAGGACACAGACATACTCACCAACAGGCAGTCATTACACTCATATATATAAAATAAAAATAAGTTGGGTGTGGTGGCATATACCTTAAAACTTTTTTTTAATTTTTATTTATTTATTTATTTATTTATTTATTTATTTATTATTTTTGTCTTTTCGAGACAGGGTCTCCCTGTAGTCCCAGCTGTCCTGGAACTCACTCTGTGGACCAGGCTGGCCTTGAACTCACAATTTTATTTATTTTTTTATGTGTATGAATGTACTGTCTGCATGCAGGTTTGTGCGCCCGTGTCGTGCAATGCTGCGGAGGTCGGAAGAGGGTGTCGGATTCCCCTGGAACTGGAGTCAAAGATGGTTCTCAGTGCCATGTGGGTGCTGGGGATGGAACCCAGGTCCTCTGCAAGAGCAGTGGCACTCTCAACTGCTAGGCCATCTCTCCAGCCCTGGCACACACCTTTAATCCCAGCACTGGGGAGGCAGAGGCAGGCAGATCTCTGTGAGTTCAAAGCCAGCTTGGCCTACATAGTGAGTTCCAGGAGATTAAGGGCTACAGGAAGACCCTGTCTCAAAAAGACCAAAAATAATAAAATAAAATTTTTATAAAACAAAAAAAAATAATACTATATATATATATATATATATATAATTTCAAAACTTTTTTGAGGCTGGTGTGTAATATATGCCATTAATCCCAGCACTTGGGAGCCAGAGGCCTGCCTGGTCTGCACAGAGAGTTCCAGGGGAGCCAGGATTGAGCCGTGAGACTTCGTCTCTAAATATATGTATTATTAGGGCTAAGAAATAAATGAGATGATTCAGCAGTTAAGAGCACATACTGAGGGCTGGAGAGATGGCCTAGTGGTTAAGAGCGCCGAGTGGTTAAGAGCGCCGACTGCTCTTACAGAGGACCCGGGTTCGATCCCCAGCACCCACATGGCGGCTGAGAACCGTCTGAAACTCCAATTCCAGGAGAGCTCCAGTTCCAGGGGAATCCGAGACCCTCTTCTGACCTCTGCGGCATTGCGGCATTGCACGACACGGGTACACAAACCTGCATGCAGACAGTACGTTCATACACATACAGAAATAAAAAAAAAAAAAAAAAAGAGTACATACTGAGCAGGGCGTGGTGGCGCACGCCTTTAATCCTAGAACTCGGGAGGCAGAGGCAGGTGGATCTTTGTGAGTTCAAGGCCAGCCTGGTCTACAGAGTGAGCTCCAGGACAGCTGGGGCTACAGGGAGAACCTGTCTTGAAAAGACAAAAAAAAAAAGAGCACGTACTGCTCTTCCAGAAGACCTGAGTTCAAGTCCCAGCAACCAGATCTGTGGGCTCACAACCACCTGCAACTCCAGCTCCTGGGGTATCTATGATCCCTCTCTAGCCTCTGAGGGCACCCTCTAGCTTCACAGGTACATACCACCTCCCCCTGATACATACACACCATTAAAATTAAAATCTTTTAAAAAAATAAAAGGGGAGGGCACACTCCTCCTGAGTTGAGTGTTTTCCCAGCGTCATAATTAAATTAAACCCTCCTTTAAACTCCACATAATTTAGTGAGTGGTCTCTCCACTGCATTTTTACAACATTTGGATGTCCCACTGAGATTCATACTATGAGAGGTTGGACCTGCTTAGGGACCGCTGCTGAGAGAAGTTCCTCAGGCCCAGCTGTTAGGACCAGGTCAGAAAGAAGTTAATCAAAAGGAAAGGATTAACCATGCAGGAGCAACTCTAGTTGAAGCAGGTCTGGTTCCCATAGTTACTCCCTCCCACCTTGAGTTATCAGTTCCCAGAGCTACCTGACAGGATGAACTGTCCCAGCCCTGTAGGAGTGCTTCTCACCCCCTCAGGAGCCCATTACTCTCCAAGGGGCTTCACGCTGCTAAACACAACCATTGTTTCAAACAAAGGGGTACAGAACAGGTGGACTGATCCAATGAAAGACTGCCTGGTCTGCAACCACCAAGAACCCACCAATAAGAGAAAGGGTTACCGTAAAGCAGTAGAAATCCCCTAACTGGGAATAAAAGTGGGAGAGGATCGGACCTCAGGGCCGCTGCCCTCCAGTCCCATGGGAGTGTGCTCGGCCCAACGAATTGATCAGTCTCTGTCACTGTCTCTGTGTTGTATTCTGTACTTTTTCCTTGATGTAATGTTCTTTTATTAAAGCTTTTCCTCCACAGTTTTTGGCCTCTCGAGAGATTCTTTGGTAGAGTAGCATTTCTAACTCAACACAGCCTTCCTCACCACCAATTTTCCAGCAACCACTTAAGAGGAAACTCACACCGTGACTATCAAAGTGCCTGGAAAGCAGATCCTGAGTTCAAACACCATGGCCAAGTGAACAAAAGGAGAAACCCAATAAATGGATGCTTTGGAACCCTTCATCGAAAAATTTTAATGGACTTTTAAGCTGGGCATTTAATTCACCCTGTTCTTACTTCTCCTGGTTCCCTTCCTAGAAAATGTACCTAGCTACTCTTGACTTCTCCTTCACAGGCACCAATCAAGGACTTTGTTCTCACTATAACTGTACTTTTTGAGGGTCTTTTAGATAGACCCACTGAGCAGGGGGTACCCTAGTTTCCACACCCTATGCCCAGCATGGAAGAAGTCAGAGAGGTTGGTGCCCTGACCTCTTGGCAATCAGGGTGACCTCCTCAGAGGGTAATGTGATAAAAATAAGAGCTAAAATTTGGTTAGGCAGTTTAGGTCAAGACCCTCCGAAGAGCCAGTTTCTTTCTCAGCTGAGAGCTGAAGACATCCTGGATCTGCCAGTAAACTTTTCCTTCTGGTTGCTCTGCGACGTGGCCCCTTGAGTGCTGGGAATGAACATAGATCCTCTGCAAGAGCAGCCAGTGCTCTTTGGTGCTGCATCATCTCTGCAGTCCCTGGAAACGTTATTTTAGACTTTATTAAAATATAATTTGGAAGGAAAAAAAATAAAAATATTAATTTTGGGGGCTGGAAAGATGGCTTAGAAGTTAAGAGTACTAAGTACTCTTGCGGGAGGACCCAGTTTTTGATTCCCAGCAACCAACATGGCAGCTAATAATCATCTGTAATCTAGTTCCAGGGAACCAGATGCCTCTTCTGACCTCTAGGGCATGCAGGACACAGACATACTCACCAACAGGCAGGCAGTACACTCAGTATATAAAAAATAAAATAAGTTGGGTGTGGTGGCATATACCTTAAAACTTTTTTTTAATTTTTATTTATTTATTTATTTATTATATTATTATTTTTATTTTGTCTTTTCGAGACAGGGTCTCCCTGTAGTCCCAGCTGTCCTGGAACTCCTCTGTGGACCAGGCTGCCCTTGAACTCACAAATTTATTTATTTTTTTATGTGTATGAATGTACTGTCTGCATGCAGGTTTGTGCGCCCGTGTCGTGCAATGGCGGAGGTCGGAAGAGGGTGTCGGATTCCCCTGGAACTTGGAGTCAAAGATGGTTCTCAGTGCCATGTGGGTGCTGGGGATGGAAACCCAGGTCCTCTGTCAAGAGCAGTGGCACCTCAACTGCTAGGCCATCTCTCCAGCCCTGGCACACCACTTTAATCCCAGCACTGGGGAGGCAGAGGCAGGCAGATCTCTGTGAGTTACCAAGCCAGCTTGGCCTACATAGTGAGTTCCAGGAGATAAGGGGCTACAGGAAGACCCTGTCTCAAAAAGACCAAAAATAATAAAAATAAAATTTTTATATTATATTATATATATATATATATATATATATTATATATATAATTTCAATAAAACTTTTTGAGGCTGGTGTGGAATATATGCATAATATCCAGCACTTGGAGCCAGAGGCCTGCCTGGTCTGCACAGAGAGTTCAGGGGAGCCAGGATTGAGCCGTGAGACTTCGTCTCTAAATATATGTATTATTAGGGCTAAGAAATAAATGAGATGATTCAGCAGTTAAGAGCACATACTGAGGGCTGGAGAGATGGCCTAGTGGTTAAGAGCGCCGAGTGGTTAAGAGCGCCGACTGCTCTTACAGAGGACCCGGGTTCGATCCCCAGCACCCACATGGCGGCTGAGAACCGTCTGAAACTCCAATTCCAGGAGAGCTCCAGTTCCAGGGGAATCCGAGACCCTCTTCTGACCTCTGCGGCATTGCGGCATTGCACGACACGGGTACACAAACCTGCATGCAGACAGTACGTTCATAACACATACAAAATAAAAAAAAAAAAAAAAAGAGTACATACTGAGCAGGGCGTGGTGGCGCACGCTTTAATCCTAGAACTCGGAGGCAAGGCAGGGGATCTTTGTGAGTTCAAGGCCAGCGCTGGTCTACAGAGTGAGCTCCAGGACAGCTGGGCTACAGGAGAACCTGTCTTGAAAAGACAAAAAAAAAAAAAGAGCACGTACTGCTCTTCCAAGGAGACCTGGTTCAAGTCCCAGCAACCAGATCTGTGGGCTCACAACCACCTGCAAATCCAGACTCCGGGGTATCTATGATCCCTCTCTAGCCTCTGAGGGCACCCTCTAGCTTCACAGTACATACCACCTCCCCCTGATAATACACACATTAAATTAAATCTTTTAAAAAAAATAAAAGGGGAGGGCACACTCCTCCTGAGTTGAGTGTTTTCCCAGCGTCATAATTAAATTAAACCCTCCTTTAAACTCACATATTAGTGAGTGGTCTCTCCACTGCATTTTTACAACATTTGGATGTCCCACTGAGATTCATACTATGAGAGGTTGGACCTGCTTAGGGACCGCTGCTGAGAGAAGTTCCTCAGCCCAGCTGTTAGGACCAGGTCAGAAAGAAGTTAATCAAAAGGAAAGGATTAACCATGCAGGGCAACTACTCTAGTTGAAGCAGGTCTGGTTCCCATAGTTACTCCCTCCCACCTGAGTTATCAGTTCCCAGAGCTACCTGATCAGGATGAACTGTCCCAGCCCTGTAGGAGTGCTTCTCACCCCCTAAGGAGCCCATTACTCTCCAAGGGGCTTCACGCTGCTAAACACAACCATTGTTTCAAACAAGGGGTACAGAACAGGTGGACTGATCCAATGAAAGACTGCCTGTTCTGCAACCACCAAGAACCCACCATAGAGAAAGGGTCACGTATAAGCAGTAGAAATCCCTAACTGGGAATAAAAGTGGAGAAGATGACCTCAGGGCCGCTGCCCTCCAGTCCCATGGGAGTGTGCTCGCCCACGAATTGATCAGTCTCTGTCACTGTTCGTGTTGTATTCTGTACTTTTTCCTTGATGTAATGTTCTTTTATTAAAGCTTTTCCTCCACAGTTTTTGGCCTCTCGAGAGATCTTTGGTAGAGTGCATTTCTAACTCAACACAGCTTCCTCACCACCAATTTCCAGCACCACTTAAGAGGAAACTCACACCGTACTATCAAAATGCCTGGAAAGCAGATCCCTGGTTCAAACCACCATGGCCAATGAACAAAAGGAGAAACCAATAAATGGATGCTTTGGAACCCCTCATTGAAAATTTAATGGACTTTTAAGCTGGGCATTTAATTACCTGTTCTTACTTCTCCTGGTTCCTTCCTAGAAATTTACCTAGCTACTTTGACTTCTCCTTCACAGGCACCAATCAAGGACTTTGTTCTCACTATAACTGTACTTTTGAGGGTCTTTTAGATAGACCCACTGAGCAGGGGGTACCCTAGTTTCCACACCCTATGCCCAGCATGGAAGAGTCAGAGAGGTTGGTGCCCTGACCTCTTGGCAATCAGGTGACCTCTCAGAGGGTAATGTGATAAAAATAAGAGCTAAAATTTGGTTAGGCAGTTTAGGTCAAGACCCCAGAAAGCCCAGTTTCTTTAGTGAGAGCTGAAGAACATCTGTGATGCAGTAAACTTATCTTCTGGTTGTCTGACTTGTAGCCATACATCTTTGTTTTTTGTTTTTTTTTTTTTTTTTGTCTTTTCAAGACAGGGTCTCCCTGTAGCCACAGCTGTCCTGGAACTCACTCTGTATGTAGACCAGGTTGGCCTTGAACTCACAAAGATCCACCTGCCTCTGCCTCCCGAGTGGTAGGATTAAAGGCGTGCGCCACCACACCCAGCTGCCCATACATCTTTAACTCATTTGTCAGATATATTAACCACCAGGTAAATTCTATCAAACTCATGGTGCTAAGGACCCAATACACCCCCTTCCCTAGAGGAGATCATTCTAGCTCAGAACACCTACAGAGGTCAGCTCTTATGAACTTCCTTCAAGGATTTGAAGATCTCACAATAGGGGGGAATGAAATAAAGGATTATAAAAACTCAGGGATAGCTGGGCGTGGTGGCACACATCTTTAATCCCAGCACTCCAGAGGCAGAAGCAGGCAGATCCCTGTGAGTTCATCGCCAGCCTGGTCTACATAGTGAGCTCCAGGCCAGCTGGGACTAATCGGAGACCCTGCCTCAAAAAGAAAAAAAAGAAAAACCCTCAGGGATAGTGCTCACAGATGGCACTAAGTTCCATTTTCCCTGAGTCATTCTAGGAATGATTACTTGCTTGCTTTGCATGCTTCCCCTTGATTGGTAAGTTTAACTGTCATGTTAAACTCTGATTGGCTGTTGTATTTGTAAAAGGCTGTGTAACCCACTCCTCAGTTGTCACGCTCCTCACAAGATGAGTGTTGGCCCAGCATCGTAGTTAAATTAAAACCTCCTTTAAACTAACTAACTAGCTAAATAAATAGGGGCTGGAGAGACACCTCAGTAGTTAAGGTCATGGGCTGCTCTTGCAGAGGACCCAGGTTCGATTCCCAGCACCCACATGATGGCTAACAACCATATATAACTCCTACATAACTCCAGGTTCAGGGAATCCAGTGCTCTCTTCTGACCTCAGGCATTGCACAACTGGGGAGCACTTATACACATACAGGCAATACACTCATACATATAAAGTAAAAAATATATAGAGAGAGAGATCAAGACCAGGCTGGCCTTGATCTCATAGAGATCCCCTGCCTCTGCCTCCCAAGTGCTGGGATTATAGATATTTGCCACCATCCCTGGCTCCCACTGTTTTTGGGTTTTGTTTGGTTTTTGTTTTTGTTGTTTTGATCATAGTAAGAGAGTTTGATCTCTTTGAGACAGAGTCTCCTTGTAGCCCCAGCTGGCCTGAACTCCACATGTAGACTAGGCTGGCCTTAAATTCAGATCTGCCTGAATCTGACTCCCAAGTGCTGGGATTTTCTTGGTTCTTTTGTTTTGTTTTTTGAGACAGGGTCTCCTCATAGCCCCATCTGGCCTGGAATTCACTATGTAGACCAGGCTGGCTTCCATCTCACAGAGATCTGTCTGCCTCTGCCTCCCAAGTGTTGGAATTAAAGGCTTATATCATCATGCCTAGCCTCCCTTTTTTCTAATTTAACTTTTCTGTGAATTTCATGCAATTTCTTTTTGTTCTTTTTTTGAGACAGGGTCTTCCTGTAGCTCCGGCTGTCCTGGAACTAGCTATGTAGACCAGGCTGGCCTTGAACTCACAAAGATCCACCTGCCTCTCCCTTCCAAGTGCTAGGATTAAAGGCATGTGCCACCACTCCCAGCTGCAATATATTTTTAATACTTTGAGCTTTTATAAATTTCATATAGATAACATTTCTTTCTTTTTTTTTTTTTTTTGGTATTTTTGAGACAAGGTCTCCCTTTTTTAGACCCAACTGGCCTGGAGCTCGCTATGTGGACCAGGCTGGCCTTGAACTCACAGAGATCCATCTGCCTCTGCCTCCCAAGTGCTGGGATTAAAGGTGTGCGCCACCACACCCAGCCTCATATAACATTTCTTAATCAAATTTAGATCCCCTCATCCATCCACGCCCCCCCCACCAGACCTCATGCATTCCAGCATACATGTTAAGTCTTATCTGTTCAAGCATTTGTACCCAGATGTCCTTTGTGCAAGGTCATCCACTGGAGTCTAGTCAGCCTATCTAGAGCTCTTAAGGAAGGTCTACTTTCCCTCAGCCAGCAGTACTCAGTCTCCAGCAGTTCCCAGGCTACAGCCAGGCCTTTACCCATTTCCCTTGAGTTGCCATGGGTCTCGTGCTCAATGCCACCATTGCCACAAGTTCATCATACAATATATTTTGATCATATTTAGCTCCCCTCCTATATCTGTGCCCCCTTACAGCCCCAGCCAGTCTTCATTTGAGAATTCATGTGTGTGTGTGTGTGTGTGTGTGTGTGTGTGTGTGTGTATGTGTGTGTCTTATACCATCAGGTTTGTGTCCCTAAATGCCCTTCAGTGTGGACTCATCCACTGGGGCCTGCTTGATCTACTAAGAACCTCACCCTTAAGTGTGACTAGATCTCCCCTTCCCAATAGGCATCAGTTGCCAGTAGCTTCTCTTTAGATAGGGTTGGTGTTTCTTATCCACTTCCCCAGGTCTGTGTTGGGATTTTGCTGGCTTGAGGTTACACAGTGCACACTGCCATGGTTGCTGTGAGTTCATATGAGTAACTGACCAGCTGTCCGGAAAGCTCCGTTTCCTTGTGGTCATCCAGCTCCTCTGGCTCTTCCAGTCTCTCTGCCCCCCCCACCCACTTTTTGCAATGATCCTTGACTTTGGGTCAACCTCCCATTTTTTATTTACACGTTTTTTTTTTGGTCTTTTCGAGACAGGGTCTCCCTGTAGCCCCAGCTGTCCTGGAACTCACTCTGTAGACCAGGATGGCCTTGAACTCACAAAGATCCACCTGTCTCTGCCTCCCAAGTGCTAGGATTAAAGGCGTGAGCCACCACACCTGGCTATTTACACTTTTAAAATATAGATTTTATTTATTATTTTTATTTTTATCTGTATGTGTGTTGCCTGCATGTGTGTTGTGTAAGTGCACGGGGTCGTGCGATGCCATGGAGGTCAGAAGAGGGCATCGGATGCCCCTGGAACTGGAGTTATACACAGTTGTTGGTTGCCATGTGGAAGCTGGGAATTGAATCCAGATCCTTTGCAAGGGCAGTCAGTGCTCTTAACTGCTGAGCCACCATCTCTCCAGCCCCGACTTTATTATTTTTATAATTATAGGTTCCCATATAACCATAAGAAACAACTCATAAAGAACCAGTGCTCCTCTTCAGTTTCCCCCATGGTAATCTCTCGCAGAGACCTGCTACAATATCAGGAATTTAACAGTGACAAAGTCAGGATACAGAACATTTCTTTTTCCTTTTCATCTTTCCCACCCCCATGCTGGGTTTGAACTCACCATCCTCCTGCCTCAGCCTCCCAAATACTGGAATAACAGTCATGGGCCACCATGCCTAGCGCAAGAAACAGAACATTTCTATCGCCGTGAGTTTCCCTCACATGGCCAGGCTCACTTCCTTCCCTTTCCTTCATCTTCTTAACTCTTGGCAACAACTAGTCAGTTTATTACTATAATTTTGTCATTTCTAGAATGCTCTATATATGTGACCAAACAGTGTATAAGCCTTTGCAATTGACTTTTGTCACACCATGATTTTCTGCAGACTCAATCTAGGTCGTGTCGCATCAATGGTTTGTTTCTTTTTATTGCTGAGTAATAAGGATACTGTGATGTGAAGGCACCGTGGCTGTTTAATCATTCACACGTTCAAGGGCATCTGGATTGTTTGTTTTCTTTCCAGTTTGTGCCTATTACAAATAAAACTGGTATAAACATTTCGGAAGGGTTTTGTACGTACTAGTCTTAATTTTACAACTGGCCTGAGGCTAAGCTGCCGTTTATGGCTTCCCTCCTAGTTTCTTATTCCTTTACTTTGGTAAGAGCTGACATTTATAGAGTGTTTCTTACATGCCAGACCCTGTTCTAAGAACTTTATAAGCATCACTTAATTCTCACAATTACTATTTCAGGTACAAGTTATTGTCTCCCTCATTTAGCAGATGTGGGAACTAATGATGAAAGGTTCCCAGCTACCACTCATGAGCACTCAGCTTTGAGCCTAGGTGACACAGCCAGCATTTTCCAGGACCTGGTTTCTTTCCTTATGGAGTTACCTAAGCCTTCACTCCTGGAGAACCTAAACTCATGGTTGTCTTGTTTTGCTTTGGTCTTCTGGTTTGTTTTTGTGTTTTGGTTTGTTTGTTTGTTTTTGGTCTTTTTGAGACAGGGTCTCCCTATAGCCCCAGCTGGCCTGGAACTCGCTCTGTAGATCAGGCTGGCCTTGAACTCAGAGATCCTCCTGCCTCTGCCTCCTGAGTGCTAGGATTAAAGGTGGGCACCACCATGCCCGGCTGGTCTTCTGTTAACTTTAACCATCAGATGCGGTGGTGGTACACGGTGGACCTCCAGGCTGCCCTGCATTGCACTCACACTGCTCCCTGGTCCTGTTATGTGATGGCAACACCATTTCCTCCAACCATCAAGATGTCAGTATTAATCCCCAACTAATATCTATTCCCCTTTGTCTGTCTTTCTACCCAGTGGCTTAACAAACCACAGATAACTGGGTGGCAGTCTCTGGTTCCAGTTCAGTCCCATAAAGCAAACCTTTTGGGCTACCAAGCCTCTAAACCAACAGAATCTTGAGTCATGGACTGTAAGCAAAACTGTGGTATATCGGTGTTAGGTGAAATACCGAGAGGCTCCCCTCCTGCCTCTCTCAGCTCCTGGGCTTATGGTGTATTCTGGCTGGGAGAGAAAGGACACCACAGAAAAGCGGTGGTGCAGAACATCTAGTGCTCTGTAGTTGTCTTCTTTCTACTTTTTCTGGTCTTCTGTTAACTTCAACTATTGAACACAGAGGGTAAAGTTATCCTCAGAAGGTTTGACACAACCAAGTCTTCCATCAGGCCAGCTGCTTCTAAGTCTTGAATATACCCCATTGGTCTTCATGAGGTCGTTAAAAACTATGTTCCAGGGCTGGAGAGATGGCTCAGCAGTTAAGAGTGCCGACTGCTCTTGCAGAGGACCCGGGTTCAATTCCCAGCACCCACATGGCAGCTAAGAACCATCTTTAACTCCAGTTGTAAGGGAATCCAACGCCCTCCTCAACACGGGTGCACCAACCTACATGCAGACAGTACACTCATACACATAAAAAATAATAAATAAATTAAAAAAAAAACTATCTTCCCTGGATCCAAAATGTCTTTTTGAAAAGGGATATCATGGGGCTGGAGAGATAGCCTAGCGGTTAAGAGCACCGACTGCTCTTGCAGAGGACCTGGGTTCGATCCCCAGCACCCACATGGCGGCTGAGAACCGTCTGTAACTCCAATTCCAGGAGAACTCTAGTTCCAGGGGAATCCGAGACCCTCTTCTGACCTCCGCAGCATTGCATGACACGGGTGCACAAACCTGCATGCAGACAGTACATTTATACACATACAAAAATAAATAAAATTTTAAAAAATTATTAAAAAAAAAAAAGAAAAGGAATATCATGCGGGGCGTGGTGGAGGCAGAGGCAGGAGGATCTTTGTCAGTTCAAGGCCAGCCTGGTCTACAGAGTGAGTTCCAAGCCAACTGGGACTAAAGGCCTGTCTCAAAAAGACCAAAAAAAAAAAAAAAAAGGGCATCACTATTCCCTTGCCTGCTGTTGCCTTTGGGCAATTTACAAATGCTTCTCTGTGACTCTGTCCCTGCATTTGTGATGTGTTTATAGCAGCTCTAACTGGCAGCTCTAAACATTTGAAGGGCTCGTACTTGCAATGCCCTTCACATGCTGGCATCATCTCCCAGACACATCATGTGGGGCACCATGAACCATGATTGCAAAAGAAGTACCCCAGATCCCCGCGGATGGTAGACGTGGCAGGAGCAAGGAAAACAAATCGAAAGCTGAAAATCCAGAATTACCTTCAGGAAGGAAAAGATTTCTGCCCGGTCCACGCTAGGAGGAGCCCGTGTAAGCACCTTCTCCTCACCGTGTGGGAAACTGGCTGGTTAGCTTCCGCATACCAAACAGACCTTTGGCCCCAGCCTCAGCTAGGTCTGATGTAGTCAAGGGAGGTCCATGCTATGATGGGTGTGGAGAGCATGCAAGGTCTGAGGAGACGAATGCATCCTCCAACCAGGTTTGCCTGGCTGTCGTCAGGAGCAGCTTACAGCAGAGGGACTGAGAAGACCCAGTATTCTGGGTTTTTATCCCATGAGGTTCATTTACACGCCTTCTGCCCAGACCCTCCTACCTGTCTGATTTCCCCGTATCCTAGTCTGTGCACCGAGCCAAAGCATTGACCTGCCCTCAGCCACTTCCAAGGCACCATGGCCCCACTAAAGTCATTCCAATTGAAACTTGCCCGTTGGTGGATATTCATTCTTCAATAATGTCTAAGGCTGTCTTTCAGGGGATCTATCATCTATCCATCTATCTATCTATCTATCTATCTATCTATCTATCTATCTATCTATCTATCATCTATCTATCTATCATCTATCTATCATCTATCTATCTATCTATCTATCTATCTATCATCTATCTATCATTTATTTTTATCTATATGAGTATTTTGCTTGCATGCATGCAGGTGTATCCATGTCATGCAATGCCTTTGGAGGCCAGAAGAGGACATTTGATCTCCTTGAACTGAAATTTCCTACAGTTGTTAGCTGCCATGTGCATGCAGGAACTGAAGGCAGGTCCTCTGCAAGGGCAGCCAATGCTCTTAACTACTGGTTCCCATTCAGTCCCATAATGAAAATCTTTTGTGATACTGAGCCTCTAAACCAACATAATCTTGAGTCATCTCTCTAGCCAAAGATTTTTTTAATTTTTTAAGATTTTTTTTATGTGTATGAGTGTATTGTCTGCATGTAAGTTGGTGCACCCTTGTCGTGCAATGCGCAGAGGTCAGAAGAGGGTGTTTGATTCCCCTGAAACTGGAGTTAAAGATGGTTCTGAAAACAACTGTGCTCTTATATTGTAGAATCCCTTAAAATAAACAAATAAAAAATTAAAATAAAGAACAAATAATTAAAAAAAAAAAGATGGTTCTTAGCCACCATGTGGGTGCTGGGAATCAACCCCGGGTCCTCTGCAAGAGCAGTTGGCACTCTTAACCACTGAGCCATCTCTCCATCCCCGCCAAAGATTATTTAAATTACAATTTTATTTATTTATTTTGAATGGGAGGGTCATACCTCTCTCCTGTGTGTGTGTGTGTGTGTGTGTGTGTGTGTGTGTGTGTGTGTAAACCAAAGGCATCAACCCTTGAAAGTAAATGTCTTAATTCTCCAGAAGCCCATTGGAATGCAGAGACACCTAAGATCCATGTTGCCCAAGGACAGGCTCTACCAGGCTAGCCTTTGGCTATGCTAGAGCAAGCCACCACCGATTACTCAGGAATCTTCCGCCTCGCCTTTCCAAAGCCAGATTCCAAATTCCTGCAAAGTGTGCTACCCACCCCACCCTCACTGAATCCCACTCCCACCTTCTCCCTTAAATTCCCAAGCCAGACACCATTCTGTGCTTGGCTCTTTCTTTCCCCTGAGCCTAACCCCGGCTACCCTGAATTAAACTTTGCTCTGAAGAACTTAGACCTCGTGGCCTTTCATTCCGGGGGGAGTGCGCCATAACCTTACATTCTGGTGCCGTGACTCGGATCCCCTTTTTTCCCCGCCCCCCTGCCCCTCAGAGAAGATTCGGGGTAGCCGGTAAGCCAGATACCGAGCACAAGCTACAACAGCATCCACCAGCATTCGGCCAAAGGTACCTTCTCTCCTCTCCTTATCCTACCCTACTCTATTCCCGTGTGACTGTGTGTGACAGTTAAGAGTGCCTGTTATGGTTCCACAGCTCTCGGGCTATGGAATCTGATTGGGCCCTAACCCACGGTTCCACCGAAGTCATTTCACCTCATCGGGCACTCATCACACTCTTGATGACCGAGCATGGGGTTTATACGTGTGGCCCTCATGGTAAGACTTCCTAAGTCACCTCTCGGGCAGCCGGCCGGCCGGGCACCTGAGTGAGGGGAGATTCTTATCTCCCACCCCTACCTTCTGTGTAACCCTGTGTATGTTCTGCCCCCTCTAGCTGCCCTCTCTGCCTCGACACTTCCTGTTCTAACTACTGCTTTCCATCTGCCTTCTCTCTGATCCTCTTTTTCCATTCTTTTTAGTCTCCCATTATAGCCGTTTCCATTTTGGATCCCTGAGTGCCAGCTAAGTCAGGGATTCCCTCCGATTTTCCCCGTCCAGTTTGCTGTCTATTACTAGGACGCTGGGGACAGACTCTGGACCCGAATTTTGGCCTCCTCTGTGATATTTGGGATGCCGACTTCACAGATGTGCAGGCCCCAATTTCAGAGACTCCCACACTGGTCACACAGACCTGGGGTCTCTGAGCACCCACTTAGAACTAAGGCAGATGCGCTTTATCGCTCGGGCGGGTGCTGAGACTAAAAAGAATCTATTTTCCTTCCTACAGACCTCTTTTCTCTCTCTCTCTCTCCCTCTCTCCCTCTCTCTTCTTCCTCAGCCTCCAACTCCCAATATGGGAGCCTCACACTCTAAAGGAGAGGCCCTGGGCCTCACACCCTTGGAGTGTCTCCTACACTCTTTAAGAGAACTCAACCTCTCCAAGGAAATTAGTGAGAGACTCTGCTCTACTATCTGGCCAGGATATCAATTAACTAACAATGTTGCCTGGCCTGAGACAGGTACCTTAGATCTCCAAATTCTCAGCTTTAAGAGACTTCTGCCAGCTCTCTGGTAAATGGTCAGAATGCTTGTATGTACAGGCATTTTTGCCCTTCACTCTAGTCCCTCTCTCTATTCCTTCTGAGACTAAAAGACTTACTTCACTTATCTTTTCCTCTCCCTCTCTTTCTCTGCCCTCTGCAGTCTTTTTTCTTTCTTTTACTGTTCCTTCTCCGCTGCTTCACTGCATGTGCCAGTGCCATCTCCACCTTGTGGTTTTGCTATAGGAACCAGCCTCAGAGCTGACTGCTTAAAGATCCCATTTTGGTTTGTGTTTACTTTCAAAAGGTAACTTGCTTGCTTTGGAATTATCTATTTTTTTTAAGACCTTTGTGGACCAGGTTCAGTACTGAAAATGGATTCTTGGACTGGATTTTGTTTTGGGTGGGGCACTTTTGTTGCCCCTTGGGACCAGGTGTGGTGGCACACACCTTTAATCCCAGTCCTTGGGAGGCAGATGCAGGCAGTTCTTTGTAAGCTCAAGGTCAGCCTGGTCTACAGAGCAAGTTCCAGGCCAGCTGAGACTAAAGGGAGACCCTGTCTCAAAAAGGACCAAAAGAACAAAAAAGGACAAAGCATGTGTGTGAGTGTTGGTAATTCCCACATACATGAAAATTACACATGTGTATTTGACTATTGGTAATTTCCCACCTGAAGTAAATAACATGGTGTTAGAGAAAATAAATACAGGTAGCTGTCTCCATTGAAATAGTTCTTGGCATTGGGTAGGTCCTCCAAGGGACTCACAGCTCCTGGCCACAGGGGTGTGTACCATACACACAACTCTGGCTAGAGAGTGGGACCCCCTGGTGCTTAAGGTCCCTGCCATACTCCCAATCCCATCTGGTCAGTGGGCTGGGCCTTAGGTGTGAGTGAGAGTTGTTTTTGAGTAAAAGGATGCATCAAGCATATTGGAGCCAGTAAGAGGGATGTGGGCAAGATGAATGTGTGTGTTTGAGGTGGCTAGGGCTTACTGTCCCTGCACTGGGAGGAGTTGTGGATGTTTTCAGGCAGAAAAGTTATGGAAAGGCTGAACAAGGGACTGAAATTGTGCTGTTTTTACTAGAAGCCTATTCTGAGTCTCTGATGAGAAAAAGGCAGGTTAGAGATTTTTGTGATACATCAGACAGGGCTGGAGGTTGGTCATAGGAGGGCCATTTCTCACCTCTCACCACTTGCACTTGCTTCAGACTCAAGTAATTTCTGAGTACTATTACAAACTTAAGAGTCATATTTTACTCTGATTTAGGTTTCCATCTCTAATTTAGAGTTTTCATCAAGGTGCTAAAATTTTGGGTTTGAAACTAGTTAAACATATTTGTTTCATAGAGCTGTTTAAATGAATAGGCTTGCATCTAATGCTAATGATTTACTTGATACATTGTATCTGGGAAGGAAGGGCAGACTTTAGGCCCTTCACAATCTGCTGCTGGAGGCCTGACAGGGCTACTGCAGTCCTCATAGACATAGTCTTTGGCCCAGAAGAAAGTTTAAAAAGTTGCTGTGTGAAGTCGTTTGTCATTGACCATTTGCATTCCTGCCATAAAGCAAGCGGCATGGATGCCTGAGTGGATATAGAGGATGTTTAATCCTGAAATGTTTGAAACTAAGAGCCCCAGTCGCCATGCACCACGTGCGGCTTTTTCTCCAGCCTGGCATTCAAACAGACATGCTGCCAACTATTCCTATGGCAACCGTGCTAATCCACACCCACTCCTTAGCCGCCATCTTGAGGCTTTGTCTGCGCGTGCCCCTGTTTATGCCTGCATGATAAAAAGCCTAAATTCACATCAAACTTTATAATTACATCTATTTCTAAATACAATCAATTTTCATTCTTTACTTTTTTTGTACAATCAGTGTTTTGTTTTTTTATATTTTGTTTACAAAACTTTTGCCTAAATTTTAAGGGATTGTTTCAGATTTTAGCATTTTCCATTCCATTGTTTTTTCCTTATAAACCCCATTTTATTCAGAAATCCATTTTTGTCTGCTTTGGGATACAAGCCCCTGTGTCTGAGATTAAGAAGGCGTGTTGACCATGCCCTGCCCAACCTGCACCCAGTTTTTGCCTCAGACAGTAAACTTTGACTTGGTTGGGATCTTTTGAGGAGCCTCTATATCTGAGATTAAGAAGGTCTGCTGACCACACCCTGTCTCACTAGCATCCAGCATTTCCCTCAGGGAGTAAAGTTAGACTTGGCGGGGATTTTTTGATTTTTCCATTAACTAAATTTATTCTCATTAAATTAGCAGGTGATATGCACAAACCACCAGATTTTCCTGCTTACCCAGTCCTCCATCCTTCACAGGTGTACAAGAACAGGCTGTGCTGCAAAGCACAGTAGGGCATACAGTCTATTTTCCACCTAAGCAAATGTCTTAAACTGTAAGTGATTCTTTGTAAATGTGATAATTGTCTACAGCCCTGGACAAGGAAGGACAACTTTGGATAAAAGGGGATTTTCCCACTGTCCAGAGTTAATGGATACAGGTAGGTCATGTGTCTGTCCAAACCTGTCTGTGTGTTATAACTGTTTGTCATAACCATTCTTCAATGTGTCTTTGTAACTTTCATCTGTCCATGTTCTGTGTTTTTTGTCAAAACAAAGTGACCACTTCAAACTTGTTTTATTCTATGTTGCGCACAAACAAAAATTAAGTTTACTTTTGGCATGCCTCTTAAATTTTTTTTTCAAAGGACTGATTTGAACCCGGGTTCCTAAGTTTCTAATCTGAAGGTTTTATTTCTTCTCTGCCCAAATTATTTTTCCACAGGTATTATAACTAAAATTTTTCTATCAGTTTTTTCTTGTTTCCAGACGTCTGAAGACCTGATTTTTTGACCCTTACGGGTTCACTAACAGATTTTTTTTCTCCTGTACTATGTAACTGTCCTTCTGACCAGAGACCTCTTTTTAAAAAATCCCTGGATTCATTCATACTCTGGTACTTGGACAGTGGCACATTGCTTCCCCTGCAATCCCTTCCCTCCAATGAAACAGCCTAAGTACCTTTGATATTGTCAGTTCTTTAATTATTATATATAATTCTGTTTTCCATCACTTGTTAAAGTATTTCAATAAGATCATAGTTTTAAAACCAAAGGTACAAGATGTCATCTCAGCCTTGGCAGCACAATTAATCAGAGCTGCATGTTTTAAATAATGTTTCTAAAGGTGTTTCTTATAAAAATCTCTTAAAGGAATGTGTGCATAAATGTGTGTGTATGACATTGTTAAACAGCATATCAAGATCTGTCTGTATGATGCCTTTGCTTAGCACAACCTTTACAAAGTGTCATCACCAAATTTATTTGTGTGTATTTATGAGTGTATGCATGAAGTACCGTTCACTTTTAAGAATTCCATAATGTAATTATGGCATATACAAGAAATTGTGTTCCACCTACCAGGTACTATATATCTAGTTACAGCCTCAAGTAAAACAGACTATTTATATAGAGTTACCCATACATACTAAAATTGTTTTGTATATCTGTTATTCTTTACACATCTTACCTTTAATATTTTTAAGAGAAATTAGGTTTTACTTCCGGTGACCACACAGACGGTCCAAGTGTAACCAATTTGGGTGAGCCCTGAGTATTATCTGCCTGCTGCTGGTATGTGACAATGCCCCCCCCCTTCCTTTTCCTTTTCAAAGCTATAATTCAAAATCTGGGGACAAGTGACATAGCCTTCATTTGAGAAGGTACTGTTTTTAACCCCTTTATTATCTTGGGTTTGTTTCATGGCCTATGTTGTTAGAAACTTTTTGCCTTGCATGGTTTAACTCATTGTACTTTGAGTACCTAAATGACCTTCATAGACCTCAAAGAACACATTGTAAAAGACTTACTGCATAGGTTTAATGTCAACTTGATACACCTGAGCTGAGAAACCTCAATTGCCTTCATTGGACTGGCCTGTGCCCATTGTGGGCAATGCCATTCTTGGCCAGATATTTCTATATTGTATATAATAGGCTGAACATGAGTCAGCAACACAAGCCAGTAAATAGCATCCTTTCCTAGCCTGTGCTGCAGCCACTACGAGGCTCCTACCATGAGCTTTTATTATTAGTCAGAATATTTTTGCCACAGCAATTAAGAATTTATTAACCATGCTTAAGTTCAATGTTCAAGCTTTACTTAGGAGTTGTATGGTAATTAAAGTACCAAATTAATTCAAAAAATCCTCTTGGAGGTTTAGAAACCACACTTAAAGCTCCAATCTGATTTGGCAAGAGGGATTTGATGGGACAATATTTTGGCCCCTACCCTCTGAGGTCGACTTGGGTCCTAGGGTCCTGCATCCGCAACTTTGTGCATGTCCTGTGGCAATGAGTCCACCAGTCATGCCGAGCCTGGGAAGTCTTGGAGATTCACTTAAAAGGACTTCATCCTGCCAGTGTCCAGTCAAAGGAGGAAAGTCCATATAGAGGAGAGACTCCTCATGCTTCAAAGGGAAGCTCTGGTCAAGCAAGGCCTGACTTTGTCCTCACATAAATGGAACTGGTGAAGAGAGCCAGGCGCAAGGCCTGAGTGACCCCTTAAGGACCAGAACCTCAACTGACCTTAACACCAAAACAAACTTCATTTATCTGAGCTAACTGTGTGGTTTTAAACACCCCAACAGGAAACTGTAATCTAAAGAAGAGAAANACATATGGGAAAAGTCCCCTAAGTAATGGTCCCCACTGACCAAATAGAAAACCACCAAAACTTATGTGCATGTATTCACTGTGCAATAGAGTACCAACCGCAGTCATGGGGGGTGCCCCGGAAAAGCAAAACCCGGGAGAAGGAAGGATGGGATACCGTTTGGGGAGATTTCACTTAAAAAAGGCCTTCCATCCATGCCCGATAAATGTCACATCAAAGGAGGAAAGTCCCTAATAGAGGAGAGACCATCCTCAATGCCCTTTCAAAGGGAAAGCCTCTGGTGTTCAAGCAACGGCATGAACTTTTGTCCCCAAACACCCCCCCTCAAATGGGAATGGGAACTGGTGAAGAGAGCCAGGCGCAAAAAAATGACTGAAGTGACCCCTTAAAGGGGACCAGGGAACCATCCAAACATAGACACCAGGATGAAAACACCAGGAAAGCAACGGTTCATTTTAGTCTGAGCTAACATTGTGTGATTTGTTAAACACCCGGGACAGAAAAACTGTAATCTAAAGAGAGAAAATGAAATAGGTAATTTTTGGTATTATCAAGAGACAATAGATATATTGGGAAAGGAACCCTAACGTGTGCCAAGTTTAGGAAATCATACTGTTGTCCAAGTTTGACGACAAATATTCTGCAGAGATAAGATGGAACAAAATAATCTAAATGAAGTGCCGATGCCAGAAGAAATACCACCTTTTAATTCAAAAAATCATGGTTAATGGCTCTCATTCTGGAGGCACCCCGGGGTAGATTTAAAAAAGCTGGCTCTCAATGGTACGAAGAGCTCCTGTGTACTAAAACCAATGTTTTCCAATTTCTCACACCGAGGGGTAAACATATACCAGACGTATTTATCACTCCCACATTCCCAGAACAGGGACCCCATGACCCAATTGGCTAACATGTCACCCAGTTGGCACCCAAAAATGTTAATTGGTACTGTATGAGAAGTCCCTGCCACACTGGGGGGGGGGGGGGGAATGGGAATAAAAGGAAAAACTAGGGGGGACAAGATGGTAGAAACGGGGGGCAACCAGCCATGTGTAGCACTTGTAAAAGAGGTTTAGTGCAGAGAAAAGAGAGCATCCAAGTGAAGTACTGGCCCACTTATCGATCCCTGAGGAAACCAAACCCACAGGCAGAGCCACCCCAAGGGGCCAAAGCCAAAAATTGGAAAAAAGGCGTGGATTTTCTAACCCCTCCGCCTGACGAGCTGGGGTCCCCACACGAGAAACTATTGGTGGCGCGCACCGAGACAGCTTTCCTGAAGCAGCCTTACCGAAGACAACCACCACCCCTTTTTTCCTATAGAAACCAAAAGGCCGGGAATGCAGGTTGAGAAGCTCAGAACGCCCCATGGCCATGGAGCAGGAGAGGCCCACCTAAGCAACGCCATGTTTGTTCCCAAGGACAGGCCCTCGACCGAGGAGGACTAAGAGAAAGGCCTTTTGGCTTGATGGCGTAGAGAAACAGGGGTCCACCACTGGAATTATAAGAATCCAGGAAGTCTTACCGCCTCGCACTATGGTCCAAAAGCCCAGAATTCCAGTGATCCTGCAAAGTGGGGTGCATAATCTACCCACCCTCACGTGAATCCCACTCCACCTTTCTCCACTTAAATTCCCAAAGCAAACCATACAGCCATGTCGTGTGGGGCGTTGGCTCAATTTTCTTTCCCCTGAGCCTAACCCCGGCTACCCTGAATTAAACATTAAATTGCTCGAAAAGAACCTTAGAGACCTCATGACCTTTTCATTCTGGGGAGAACACGCCATAACCTTTAACAGTGCACCGTGTTCTTGCCAAATTGCTGTGGAGGTACAGAAGAGGGTGTTGGTGGATTCCCCTGGGAACTGGAGTTAAAGATGTTTCTTGAAAACAACTGGTTGTGGCTCTTTAATTGTAGAGTCACCCCCCTTAAATAAACCAATAAAAAATTTTAAAAATAAAAGAAACAAAGTAATTAAAAAAAAAAAAGATTAGAGTTTCTTAACGCCCCCATGGGGTGTGCTTGGAATCAAACCTGGGTTCCCCTCGCTGCAAGAGCAAGTTGGCACTCTTAACCACTGGGCCATTTCTCTAGCCCCATCTCTCCAGCCCCGCCAAAGATATATTTGGGTTTTTTTTTTTTATTTAATTTTATTTATTTATGTGTATGAATGTACTGTTTTTGCATGTAGATCTGTGCACCCGTGTCGTGCAATGCTGCGGATGTCAGAAGAGGGTCTTGGAATCCCCTGGAACTGGAGTTCTCCTGGACTTGGAGTTACAGACGGTTCTCAGCCGCCATGTGGATGCTGGGGATCGAACCCGGGTCCTCTGCAAGAGCGGTCGGCGCTCTTAACCGCTAGGCCATCTCTCCAGCCCCCGCCAAAGATTTTTTAAATTACAATTTTATTTATTTATTTTGGAATTTTTTTTTATTTTATTTATTTATTTATGTGTGTGAATGTATTGTCTGCATGGAGGTTTGTGCAATGCCGCGGAGGTCAGAAGAGGGTGTCGGATTCCCCTGGAACTGGAGTTCTCCTAGAATTGGAGTTACAGATGGTTCTCAGCCACCATGTGGGTGCTGGGGATCAAACCCGGGTCTTCTGCAAGAGCAGTCGGCGCTCTTAACTGCTAGGCTATCTCTCCAGCCCCTATTTATTTATTTTGAATGGGAGGGTCATATCTCTCTCCTGTGTGTGTGTGTGTGTGTGTGTGTGTGTGTGTGTGTGTAAACCAAAGGCATCAACCCTTGAAAGTAAATGTCTTAATTCTAAAATTCTGTGTTTGGGGCTGGTGAGAAGGCTCAGCAGGTAAAGGCACTTGCCACCAAGCCTGACAATCTGAGTTCAGTCCCCAGAACACACATAGTAGAGGAAAAAAATCAAACCAATTCCCAAAAGTTGTCCTCTGAATTCTACACATGCACCATGACACACACAAATAAGTAAATAAATGTAAAATAAATTTTTTCAAGTCTCTGTTTAAAATTTTCTGTTCTCATATTTTACAACTTTTTTCATTATGGTTGAAACATCAAGTTTGCACCCTCAGCAGTCTTTAAGCCCGTAGCTCAATGACACTGCAGCACAGTCATCCCAATGAACAGCAAATTTCCAGAAATCATTCTCAAAAGGCCTTACTGCAACAATAATTACAATAATACTAGGTTCTGGGTGCTTCTCTGGGCTTTTTGCATATATTATCAGTTAATTTTCAAACAAGCAATGCAGGCAGATATTTTCATTGTCTGTGGCAGAGAGGAGGAAACCTAGGCACACAGATGTTAAATTTTTTGCCCAAATTCATGGAGGTAGTAACTAATGAGACCAGAACTCAGCACAGGCAGTCTAGTTCTAAAACCTTGCTGTTAATTGCTTGGTAATGGGCCTCTGAGCTGCTGGTCTGTGTGGCTGAAAGCCAGGCTGGAACACTCTTCTCGGTATTGGCCATGCATCATCTCTTCTGAATCCTTTGCACTGAGTGGAGGAAGGAGAGAGGCAAGCCAGGGTGAGCTAGGCCAGTCAGGGATCTGCAGCCTCTCTCTGCCTCAGCATATTCTCACGTTCAGCCTGTTTACCTGAGGCTGAGGATCTGCTGGGCTGGTTCGTCCCTGGCTTTCTAGGTAGATCAGTTAATCCCTGGTTTGGGGGTAGGTATGAGTGATAGGTCACCTGGTGTTCCATAGTCCTGTATTTGGTGGCTCTTAGGATCCAGAAGACCCCAAGTGGCTACTTCTTAAGAAAAGAGCTAGGCTTGCTCTAGTGGGATGGGCCTCAGTCCCCTTCAGGCTGCCCTAGCCAGTGACCTGGCCTTACACCACAGGCACACACACACTACACACACACACACACACACACACACACACATACACACACGTTTGCTAAGGACCATTGAATTTCCTGAGTCATAAGGCCCAGGTGGCAGCTGCATTTGAACAGCAGCTAGAAGCAACCAGAGAGTCTTTCCTGTCCACTTAGAGGACACTGCCTCTGCCACTCAAATTCCAAGTGGTGCTGGGCAGCACTGGCAACACTGCCCCCCCCACATGCCTGGCCAGCCTGTGCAACCAAAGCCCACTCCTGCCACTGCTCTGTATCCCAGAGCCAGTCACATGCTTGGTCCTAGCTCCAGGAAGCCAGAGGAGAGAAGCTGACCTTTAGCCTCTCACCAAACACTATAAAGAGGGCTAAATGCAAACAATGAACCCAGACAAGAAGACCCAGCAAACGCAGGTAACAGAGGCTGAGGTTGTGTAATTAAAGTCCAGTAGCGTAGGGGCTACAGGCAGAGTCTGAATCCCCCCAGAATTCAAAGCCTGGGTCCTGCTACTGTCCAACTGTGAGATTTTAAGTGAGTTACTTCCCCTTTCTCAGCTGTAATTTCCTTGTTTGTAAATTGGACCTGCGGAAGAGTACCCACTTCACAGAGTTGTTGAGGATTAAGGCAGATAGTATAAAGAGCTTAGAGAAGTTAGTACTTGAGTCAGGTTTTATATAAAGTAGGTGTGGTTCATTTCTCTTTTTTCCAGAGTGCTCAGAATAGTACCAAGGACACTGTAAACATTTAATGAATGACAACTGCTATTTTTTTAAATTTATATATATATATATATATA